>CM060668.1:1966367-1978867 GCA_030686955.1 Odontamblyopus rebecca
AGGAAGCACAGACCCCATGTTTGGACCATTCACTCTGCCTGAAAAACAGGACCAAACCAGGACTAAACCAGGACTGAACCAGGACTGAACCAGGACTAAACCAGGACTGAACCAGGACTAAACCAGGACTGAACCAGGACTGAACCAGGACTAAACCAGGACTGAACCAGGACTAAACCAGGACTAAACCAGGTCTAAACCAGGACTAAACCAGGACTGAACCAGGACTGAACCAGGACTGAACCAGGACTAAACCAGGACTGAACCAGGACTGAACCAGGACTGAACCAGGACTAAACCAGGACTGAACCAGGACTGAAACAGGACTAAACCAGGACTAAACCAGGACTAAACCAGGACTAAACCAGGACTGAACCAGGACTGAACCAGGACTAAGACAGAACTGAACCAGGACTGAACCAGGACTGAACCAGGACTGAACCAGGACTTAACCAGGACTGAACCAGGACTAAACCAGGACTGAACCAGGACTGAAACAGGACTGAACCAGGACTAAACCAGGACTGAACCAGGACTAAACCAGGACTGAACCAGGACTGAACCAGGACTGAACCAGGACTAAAACAGGACTGAACCAGGACTGAACCAGGACTAAACCAGGACTGAACCAGGACTGAACCAGGACTGAACCAGGACTGAACCAGGACTAAACCAGGACTGAACCAGGACTGAACCAGGACTAAGACAGAACTGAACCAGGACTGAACCAGGACTGAACCAGGACTAAACCAGGACTGAACCAGGACTGAACCAGGACTAAACCAGGACTGAACCAGGACTGAACCAGGACTAAGACAGAACTGAACCAGGACTGAACCAGGACTGAACCAGGACTAAACCAAGACTAAACCAGGACTGAACCAGGACTGAACCAGGACTGAACCAGGACTGAACCAGGACTGAACCAGGACTAAACCAGGACTAAATCAGAAACAGACCATTCAGCCGTTAAATGTCCTGCACAAACTGACTCTGTTCTAAAGTTCTAATGTTCCTCGTCACAAACAGAGCTGGACTTGAGTTTTGTTTCATTCATGTTTGAGGAACTCTCATATTAACCTCAAAACGCTCTGTTCCACCTCATGATGTCATGAAGTGCTGGTTTCCAAGGTAACGGCTCCTTTCACCTTTAGTTCAGTGCAGATCAGCGACTCCAGGACTGAAATGATCCAAATGATTCTGGTGAAGGTGTGTGGAGTTTAAAAACACAGCGGAGCACTTCCTGTATCACCACACGATGACATCACGAGGTGGAACAGAGTGTTTTCAGTTTGAGAGAAGAACTGAACCTAAATCTGAAATGATTTTACCAGAACTTGAAGTCTGATCTGGTTTTCAGCAAAGACGGCCAAAACTCAGTCAGATTAGTCTCCAGATCCTACAAAAAAGAACCAGGATTAAACCAGAACTAAACCAGGACTAAACCAGGACTGAACCAGGACTAAACCAGGACTAAACCAGGACTAAACCAGGACTAAACCAGGACTAAACCAGGACTGAACCAGAACTAAACCAGGACTAAACCAGGACTAAACCAGGACTAAACCAGGACTAAGACCGACCTGAACCAGGAATAAACCAGGACTAAACTAGGACTAAACCAGAACTAAACCTGGACTAAACCAGGACTAAAACAAGACTATACTTACCTTAATGTCAGAGTGAAACATGGGCCAGCAGTGACAGCAGTTATGAGCTTTGAAAGGCCTGGAGCACAACAGAGAGCAGGTCAGGACTGAACCAGGTCTAAACCAGGTTTAAACCAGATCTGAACCAGGTCTAAACCAGGTCCATATCAGACTGGTGTAAAGAGGTCCTCACCAGAGTCCGTGGATGGTCCAGTTGTTCACGTTTGGAGGGATTTTACACAGAGTTTCATTGTATAAGATCTAAAAACACAATAATGACATTTTAATAAAGAACACAGAGTCCAAGACGCTCAGGCTCCAAATGAGGCTCACTGAGGCCAGCAGCTACAGCAGCAAACCTGGAGCCTACGTCCATATTTGGTAACGACGCTGTCAATCAAACCTGTCACTAGCGCTAGTGGGAGGGGCCTCAAGGAATGAAGGCATCTGATTGGTCTTTTTCACATTGGTCTGAAGTGTCCCACTAAATGTGTGTGTAAATGTGTAAATGTGTGTATAAATGTGTAAATGTGTGTGTAAATGTGTGTATAAATGTGTAAATGTGTGTGTAAATGTGTGTATAAATGTGTGAATGTGTGTGTAAATGTGTGTGCAAATGTATGAATGTGTGTGTAAATGTGTGTGTAAATGTGTGTGCAAATGTATGAATGTGTGTGTAAATGTGTGTGTAAATGTGTGTGTAAATGTGTGTAAATTTGTGTGTAAATGTGAGTAAATGTGTGTGTAAATGTGTGTAAATGTGTGTGTAAATGTGTGTAAATGTGTGTGTAAATGTGTGTAAATGTGTGTGTAATTGTGTGTAAATGTGTGTAAATGTGTGTGTAAATGTCTGTAAATGTCTGTAAATGTGTATGTATATGTGTGTGTAAATGTGTGTAATTGCGTATAAATGTGTGTGTACATGTGTGTAAATGTGTGTGTGTAAATGTGTGTGTAAATGTGTGTAAATGTGGGCATAAATGTGTGTAAATGTGTGTGTAAATGTGTGTAAATGTGTGTGTAAATGTGTGTGTAAATGTGTGTGTAAATGTGTGTAAATGTGTGTAAATGTGTGTGTAAATGTGTGTAAATGTGTGTAAATGTGTGTGTAAATGTGTGTAAATGTGTGTGTAAATGTGTGTGTGTAAATGTGTGTGTAAATGTGTGTGTAAATGTGTGTGTAAATGTGTGTAAATGTGTGTAAATGTGTGTAAATGTGTGTGTAAATGTGTGTAAATGTGTGTAAATGTGTTTAAATGTGTGTGTAAATGTGTGTGCGTAAATGTGTGTGTAAATGTGTGTGTGTAAATGTGTGTGTAAATGTGTGTGTGTAAATGTGTGTAAATGTGTGTGTAAATGTGTATAAATGTGTGTGTAAATGTGTATAAATGTGTGTGTAAATGTGTGTGTAAATGTGTGTGTAAATGTGTGTGTAAATGTGTGTGTAAATGTGTGTGTAAATGTGTGTGTAAATGTGTGTGTAAATGTGTGTGTAAATGTGTGTGTAAATGTGTTTGTAAATGTGTGTGTAAATGTGTGTGTAAATGTGTGTGTAAATGTGTGTGTAAATGTGTGTGTGTGTAAATGTGTGTGTAAATGTGTGTGTGTAAATGTGCGTGTAAATGTGTGTGTAAATGTGTGTGTAAATGTGTGTGTAAATGTGTGTAAATGTGTGTGTAAATGTGTGTGTGTAAATGTGTGTGTAAATGTGTGTGTAAATGTGTGTGTAAATGTGTGTGTAAATGTGTGTGTAAATGTGTGTGTAAATGTGTGTGTGTAAATGTGTGTGTAAATGTGTGTGTAAATGTGTGTGTAAATGTGTGTGTAAATGTGTGTGTAAATGTGTGTGTAAATGTGTGTGTAAATGTGTGTGTGTAAATGTGTGTGTAAATGTGTGTGTAAATGTGTGTGTAAATGTGTGTGTAAATGTGTGTGTAAATGTGTGTGTGTAAATGTGTGTGTAAATGTGTGTGTAAATGTGTGTGTAAATGTGTGTGTAAATGTGTGTGTAAATGTGTGTAAATGTGTGTCTAAATGTGTGTGTGTAAATGTGTGTGTAAATGTGCGTGTAAATGTGTGTGTGTAAATGTGTGTGTAAATGTGTGTGTAAATGTGCGTGTAAATGTGTGTGTAAATGTGTGTGTAAATGTGTGTGTAAATGTGTGTAAATGTGTGTGTGTAAATGTGTGTAAATGTGTGCGTGTAAATGTGTGTAAATGTGTGCGTGTAAATGTGTGTGTAAATGTGTGTGTGTAAATGTGTGTAAATGTGTGTAAATGTGTGTGTGTAAATGTGTGTAAATGTGTGCGTAAATGTTCGTGTAAATGTGTGTGTGTAAATGTGTGTGTAAATGTGTGTAAATGTGTGCGTGTAAATGTGTGTGTAAATGTGTGTGTGTAAATGTGTGTAAATGTGTGTGTGTAAATGTGTGTGTAAATGAGTTTCAGACCTGACAGAAGCTCCCGGGCCACTGCAGCGTGAACAGCATGCACTTCCACCCACAGTATGGTCCGCCATCTTTGTAGTCATGTTCGCCATCTTTGTAGTCATGTCCGCCATCTTTGTAGTCATGTCCGCCATCTTTGTAGTCATGTCCGCCATCTTTGTAGTCATGTCCGCCATCTTTGTAGTCATGTCCGCCATCTTTGTAGTCATGTCCGCCATCTTTGTAGTCATGTTCGCCATCTTCGTAGTCATGTCCGCCATCTTTGTAGTCCCACTGGGCTCCGGTGAGGGCGGTGTGAAGGAGCAGAGCGGCCACTAGAGGGAGCAACAGCATCTGAGAAAATACAAGAGGCACATGACCAGGACTAAACCAGGACTAAACCAGGACTAAACCAGGACTAAACCAGGAACACACCAGGACTAAACCAGGACTAAACCAGGACTAAACCAGGACTAAACCAGGACTAAACAAGACTAAACCAGGACTAAACCAGGACTAAACCAGGACTAAACCAGGACTAAACAAGACTAAACCAGGACTAAACCAGGACTAAACCAGGAACACACCAGGACTAAACCAGGACTAAACCAGGACTAAACTAGGACTAAACCAGGACTAAACCAGGACTAAACCAGGACTAAACCAGGACTAAACAGGACTAAACCAGGACTAAACAGGACTAATCCAGGAACACACCAGGACTAAACCAGGACTAAACCAGGACTAAACCAGGACTAAACCAGGACTAAACCAGGACTAAACCAGGACTAAACCAGGACTAAACCAGGACTAAACCAGAAACACACCAGGACTAAACCAGGACTAAACCAGGACTAAACCAGGACTAAACCAGGACTAAACAAGACTAAACCAGGACTAAACCAGGACTAAACCAGGACTAAACCAGGACTAAACAAGACTAAACCAGGACTAAACCAGGACTAAACCAGGAACACACCAGGACTAAACCAGGACTAAACCAGGACTAAACTAGGACTAAACCAGGACTAAACCAGGACTAAACCAGGACTAAACCAGGACTAAACAGGACTAAACCAGGACTAAACAGGACTAATCCAGGAACACACCAGGACTAAACCAGGACTAAACCAGGACTAAACCAGGACTAAACCAGGACTAAACCAGTACGAAACAGGACTAAACCAGGACTAAACCAGGACCACACCAGGACTAAACCAGGACTAAACCAGGACTAAACCAGGACTAAACCAGGACTAAACCAGTACGAAACAGGACTAAACCAGGACTAAACCAGGACCACACCAGGACTAAACCAGGACTAAACCAGGATTAAACTCGGTCTAAAAAAGGACTAAACAGGACTAAACCAGGAACACACCAGGACTAAACCAGGACTAAACCAGGACTAAACCAGGACTAAACCAGGACTAAACCAGGACTAAACCAGGACTAAACAGGACTAAACCAGGAACACACCAGGACTAAACCAGGACTAAACCAAGACTAAACCAGGACTAAACGAGGAACACACCAGGACTAAACCAGGATTAAACTCGGTCTAAACCAGGACTAAACAGGACTAAATCAGGACTAAACCAGGAACACACCAGGACTAAACCGCGACTAAACCAGGACTAAACCAAGACTAAACCAGGACTAAACCAGGACTAAACTAGGATTAAACAGGACTAAACCAGGAACACACCAGGACTAAACCAGGACTAAACCAGGAACACACCAGGAACACACCAGGACTAAACCAGGACTAAACCAGGAACACACCAGGACTAAACCAGGACTAAACCAGGACTAAACCAGGACTAAACAGGACTAAACCAGGACTAAACCAGGAACACACCAGGACTAAACCAGGACTAAACCAGGATTAAACTCGGTCTAAACCAGGACTAAACAGGACTAAACCAGGAACACACCAGGACTAAACCAGGACTAAACCAGGACTAAACCAGGACTAAACCAGGACTAAACAGGACTAAACCAGGAACACACCAGGACTAAACCAGGACTAAACCAGGACTAAACAGGATTAAACCAAGACTAAACCAGGACTAAACCAGGAACACACCAGGACTAAACCAGGATTAAACTTGGTCTAAACCAAGACTAAACCAGGACTAAACCAGGATTAAACTCGGTCTAAACAAAGACTAAACCAGGACTAAAACAGGACTAAACCAGGACTGAACCTGAGATCTTATCTAACCAAACCCAGTCTTGTGGATTTGTTTGGTTTAGTTTAGTCCTGGTTTAGTCCTGGTTTAGTCCTGGTGTGTTCCTGGTTTAGTCCTGGTTTAGTCCTGGTTTAGTCCTGGTTTAGTCCTGGTTTAGTCCTGGTTTAGTCCTGGTGTGTTCCTGGTTTAGTCCTGGTGTGTTCCTGGTTTAGTCCTGGTGTGTTCCTGGTTTAGTCCTGGTTTAGTCCTGGTTTAGTCCTGGTTTAGTCCTGGTTTAGTCCTGGTTTAGTCCTGGTTTAGTCCTCTTACCTCAGCTGAAGTCATAATCATGTTAGTCGTTGGACAGAGAAGTAAAAGTTTTATTTTGCATCAAAACAGGAACAAACCCCAGGTGCAAATCTGTAAAAAAACTTTCACCTCACAGATACGACACTGAGAACGAGTTCAGATGTTTGTGTTTAACTTTATGTGTTTGAACTTTATGTGTTTAAACTTTATGTGTTTAAACTTTATGTGTTTAAACTTTATGTGTTTAAACTTTATGTGTTTAAACTTTATGTGTTTGAACTTTATGTGTTTAACTTTATGTGTTTAAACTTTATGTGTTTAAACTTTATGTGTTTAAACTTTATGTGTTTAAACTTTATGTGTTTAACTTTATGTGTTTAAACTTTATGTGTTTAAACTTTATGTTTTTTAAGGACTGTGCTTAAACCAGGACTGAACCAGGACTAAACCAGGACTAAACCAGGACTAAACCAGAAACACACCAGGAATAAACAAGGAATAAACCAGGACTAAACAAGCAAAAAACCAGGACTAAACCAGGACTAAACCAGGACTAAACCAGAAACACACCAGGACTAAACCAGGACTAAACCAGGACTAAACCAGGACTAAACAAGACTAAACCAGGACTAAACCAGGACTAAACCAGGACTAAACAAGACTAAACCAGGACTAAACCAGGACTAAACCAGGAACACACCAGGACTAAACCAGGACTAAACCAGGACTAAACTAGGACTAAACCAGGACTAAACCAGGACTAAACCAGGACTAAACCAGGACTAAACAGGACTAAACCAGGAACACACCAGGACTAAACCAGGACTAAACCAGGACTAAACCAGGACTAAACAGGACTAAACCAAGACTAAACCAGGACTAAATCAGGACTAAACCAGGACTAAACCAGGACTAAACCAGGAACACGGCCATGTGAGACGTGGAAAACGTGGAGTGGATTTTAGTTTACTACGTCCTCTCCTACGACTTAAGCCCCTCTCCAACATAAAAATAGAACTCTTTAATGCTCAGTCATTAACAAATAAAGCCAGTCTTATACAGGACCATATCCTTGATAGTAAAATAGATCTTATGTGCCTCACAGAAACTTGGCATAAACATGAGTCATTTCTAGCTCTAAATGAAGCATGTCCCCCAGGATACACATACCTTGAAAAAGCTCGGACTATAGGCCGCGGCGGAGGCCTGGCAGTCTTATACCGCAAAGACCTGCACCTGTCACCACTCCCACTCCCAGGTTTGTCTACATTTGAATGTCTCCTATTCAAATATAGATCAAAATCAACAACTACAACAATAATCCTCATTTATCGCCCACCAAAATCAAACCCTGACTTTATCACTGAACTACAAGACCTGTTGACATCGCTCTGTGCCACATCCTCCAGTGCACTAATACTTGGAGACTTCAACTTGCATGTGGACTCCTCCACTAATCACTCTGCTGCTGAGTTCCTGGAACTCCTTGACTGTTTACACCTGACGCAACACATTGCAGTACCTACACACACTAAAGGGCACACTCTTGATCTGGTCATTACTGACACTGCTCCCATTAATAACATAAAAGTGTATGACTTAGGTGTGTCTGACCATAAGGCCATTTCTTTTGATCTGTCATTAGCATGCCCACATCACAAACCAAAACGCCAAATGCAGTTTAGAAACTTAAAAAAGATCCTGTCTCCTTGAACCACGACATACAGTCACTCTCAGATTCATTACTGCTGTCTACACAATCCGCATCAGTTAGTGAATCAGTTGATTATTATAATTCTGGTTTACACAAGATCCTCGAGGTTCATGCACCTTTAAAAACAAGAACAGTCTCCTTTTCTAAATCAGCTCCCTGGTACACAGATGAGCTGAGGAGGAGGAAAACGGCAGGTCGCACACTGGAGCGGAAATACGTTGTTAGTGGCTTGGTAGTGCACAAACAGGCGTACCGCGACCATCACAAATCCTACTCTAAAGCTCTTTCACTAGCCAGATCTATATTCTATTCACATAAAATCACCAATACTACTGGTAATTCCAAACAATTATTTTCTACAATAAACTTCCTACTCAAACCCCCCACCTACATTCACAGTGACACCACCAGTGATGCTCAGTGCAACAAACACATGGACTTTTTCACAAACAAGGGCAGCTTCCATACGGTCATCGCTTCCTGCTGCAGTACGTCCTCTGTCTGCAAACATGTCCTTGAAGCCAGAGAATATCTTCTCTGAGTTTACAATGACCACACACAATGAGGTTGAGAACATTTTAAAAGGCATGAGAAGCTCTTCATGCCCGCTGGACCCTCTCCCAACACCACTGATAAAATCGAGCACTGCAGTTATCAAACCACTTATTACTGCAGTCATAAACAAATCACTGCAAACTGGTGAAGTGCCCCCTGCCCTCAAGACTGTCATCCACCCCCGTCTGAAAAAGCCCTCATTAGATCCTGAAAACCTGGCAAACTATCGGCCCATCTCCAACTTACCTTTTTTATCCAAAGTCCTAGAAAAAGTTGTGGCAGCACAACTTAATAACCACCTTCTCACTCATAGCCTGTATGAAAAATTTCAGTCGGGCTTCAGATCAGCCCACAGTACAGAGACAGCCCTGGTCCGGGTCATAAATGACTTACTCGTGACCGCGGATCGGGGCTCACCATCTCTCCTCATCCTTCTGGACCTGTCAGCTGCTTTTGACACTGTTGACCATAACACTCTGCTCCACCGACTCCAGACTGTGGTTGGTCTCTCTGACACGCCGCTGGTTCCAATCCTGTCTTGCGGGTAGAACAGAGTATCTGTCTTTAGGGCCAAATCACTCCCCCACACTGTCACCTGTGGAGTGCCACAAGGGTCGGTCCTAGGTCCGCCCCTTTTTACAATTCACATGCTCCCGCTGGGTCAGATCATCCACAAACATGGACTTTCATTCCACTGATGACACTCAGCTTTATATGAAAATGGACCCCACCTCCTCCTCAGCCCTACCATCTGTCCTCCACACTTGCCTCGAGGAGATAAAGGCATGGATGGCAGATAACCACCTCCAACTAAACAGCAATAAAACTGAAGCTATGGTATTTGGAACTCCACATCAAACCCAGTCATTCTCTAATTCAAGTATTCTTCTCTCTGGTCACAACATCCCCTTTTCTTCATCTGTCACAAACCTTGGAGTCAAACTCGACCCACATCTTTCATTTGACAGTCACATACACCACCTTTCCAAAGTGTCTTTCTTCCATCTTAAAAACATTTCTAAACTCCGTCCCTTCCTTTCCCAATCTGATTCTGAAAAACTGATCCATGCCTTTGTCTCCTCGCGACTTGACTATTGCAACGCCCTCCTCGTTGGGATCTCTGGCAGGAGCCTACAGAAGCTACAGCACATCCAGAACTGTGCTGCCAGGATCCTGACGAGGAGGCGTAAATACGACCACATCACCCCTGTTCTCACTTCACTGCTGCCCATTCAACATCGGATTCATTACAAACTCTGCCTCCTCACCTATCAGTGCACACACGGAACTGCCCCAGCCTCTCAGAGCTTCTCACGCCATACACCACCTCACGACACCTTCGCTCATCCTCCACCTACTGTCTCCATCAGCCAAGGACCAAACTCTCCACTATGGGAGACAGAGCTTTTCAGGCTGCAGCCCCAGGCCTGTGGAAAGCCCTCCCAGAGTCCCTGAGGCCTCAGAGTCTGGAGGCTTTTAAGAAAGGACTTAAGACATTTCTGTTTAAAAAGGCCGACTCGGTTTTTGCCTTGTTTACCTTGTGCTGGGATGTTTTAAATGTACTTTGTAAGTGGTTTTTTATCATCTTTTTATGCTTTCACTGTAGCACTTTGAGATTTCATTGAAATGTAAAGTGCATTACAAATAAAATTTATTATTATTATTATTATGACACACCAGGACTAAACCAGGACTAAACCAGGACTAAACCAGGATTAAACTTGGTCTAAACCAAGACTAAACCAGGACTAAACCAGGACTAAACCAGGACTAAACCAGGATTAAACTTGGTCTAAACCAAGACTAAACCAGGACTAAACCAGGACTAAACCAGGATTAAACTTGGTCTAAACCAAGACTAAACCAGGACTAAACCAGGATTAAACTCGGTCTAAACAAAGACTAAACCAGGACTAAAACAGGACTAAACTTTGTCTAAACCAAGACTAAACCAGGACTAAACCAGGACTAAACCAGGATTAAACTTTGTCTAAACCAAGACTAAACCAGGACTAAACCAGGACTAAACCAGGATTAAACTTGGTCTAAACCAAGACTAAACCAGGACTAAAACAGGACTAAACCAGGACTAAAATAGGACTAAACCAGGACTAAAATAGGACTAAACCAGGACTAACCCAGGATTAAACTTGGTCTAAACCAAGACTAAACCAGGACTAAACCAGGACTAAACCAGGATTAAACTTGGTCTAAACCAAGACTAAAACAGGACTAAACAAGGATTAAACTCGGTCAAAACAAAGACTAAAACAGGACTATACCAGGATTAAACTTTGTCTAAACCAAGACTAAACCAGGACTAAACCAGGACTAAACCAGGATTAAACTTTGTCTAAAACCAAGACTAAACCAGGACTAAACCAGGACTAAACCAGGATTAAACTTGGTCTAAACCAAGACTAAACCAGGACTAAACCAGGACTAAACCAGGATTAAATTTGGTCTAAACCAAGACTAAACCAGGACTAAACCAGGATTAAACTCGGTCTAAACAAAGACTAAAACAGGACTAAACCAGGACTAAACCAGGATTAAACTTGGTCTAAACCAAGACTAAACCAGGACTAAACCAGGACTAAACCAGGATTAAACTTGGTCTAAACCAAGACTAAACCAGGACTAAACCAGGATTAAACTCGGTCTAAACAAAGACAAAACCAGGACTAAACCAGGATTAAACTTTGTCTAAACCAAGACTAAACCAGGACTAAACCAGGACTAAACCAGGATTAAACTTTGTCTAAACCAAGACTAAACCAGGACTAAACCAGGACTAAACCAGGATTAAACTTGGTCTAAACCAAGACTAAACCAGGACTAAACCAGGACTAAACCAGGATTAAACTTGGTCTAAACCAAGACTAAACCAGGACTAAACCAGGACTAAACCAGGAGTAAACTTGGTCTAAAACATGTCTAAACCAGGAACACACCAGGACTAAACCAGGATTAAACTTGGTCTAAACCAAGACTAAACCAGGACTAAACCAGGACTAAACCAGGATTAAACTCGGTCTAAACAAAGACTAAACCAGGACTAAAACAGGACTAAACCAGGACTGAACCTGAGATCTTATCTAACCAAACCCAGTCTTGTGGATTTGTTTGGTTTAGTTTAGTCCTGGTCTAGTCCTGGTCTAGTCCTGGTTTAGTCCTGGTTTAGTCCTGGTTTAGTCCTGGTTTAGTCCTGGTTTAGTCCTGGTTTAGTCCTGGTTTAGTCCTGGTTTAGTCCTGGTTTAGTCCTGGTTTAGTCCTGGTTTAGTCCTGGTTTAGTGCTGGTTTAGTGCTGGTTTAGTCCTGGTTTAGTCCTGGTTTAGTCCTGGTTTAGTCCTGGTTTAGTCCTGGTTTAGTCCTGGTTTAGTGCTGGTTTAGTCCTGGTTTAGTCCTGGTTTAGTGCTGGTTTAGTCCTGGTTTAGTCCTGGTCTAGTCCTGGTTTAGTCCTGGTTAGTCCTGGTTTAGTCCTGGTTTAGTCCTGGTTTAGTCCTGGTTTAGTCCTGGTTTAGTCCTGGTTTAGTGCTGGTTTAGTGCTGGTTTAGTCCTGGTTTAGTCCTGGTTTAGTCCTGGTTTAGTCCTGGTTTAGTCCTGGTTTAGTCCTGGTTTAGTCCTGGTTTAGTCCTGGTTTAGTCCTGGTTTAGTCCTGGTTTAGTCCTGGT
>CM060668.1:1983867-2058867 GCA_030686955.1 Odontamblyopus rebecca
CCTTGTGTAGTACATGCAGTATTTAGCGCAGAATGTGCAGTATTTTTTAATACTTTATTTTTAAGATTTAAGATTTTTTGTTTGACATTTTCTGAATGAATCATAATCTAAACCCATAAACACAATAAAAAATAAAATAAAATAAATTACAGAAAAAACTTTAATAAATAAAAATAACAATACAAAATGTATATGTGTACAGACGTATACATGTACAGACATATACATGTACAGACATATACACGTACAGACGTATACATGTACAGACATATACACGTACAGACGTATACACGTACAGACGTATACATGTACAGACATATACACGTACAGACGTATACATGTACAGACGTATACACGTACAGACATATACAAGTACAGACGTATACACGTACAGACATATACAAGTACAGACGTATACATGTACAGACATATACACGTACAGACATATACATGTACAGACATATACATGTACAGACGTATACACGTACAGACATATACACGTACAGACGTATACATGTACAGACATATACACGTACAGACGTATACATGTACAGACGTATACACGTACAGACGTATACATGTACAGACATATACACGTACAGACGTATACAAGTACAGACGTATACACGTACAGACATATACAAGTACAGACGTATACATGTACAGACATATACACGTACAGACATATACATGTACAGACATATACATGTACAGACGTATACACGTACAGACATATACAAGTACAGACGTATACACGTACAGACATATACAAGTACAGACGTATACACGTACAGACATATACACGTACAGACGTATACACGTACAGACATATACACGTACAGACGTATACACGTACAGACATATACACGTACAGACGTATACACGTACAGACATATACACGTACAGACATATACACGTACAGACATATACACGTACAGACATATACACGTACAGACATATACACGTACAGACATATACATGTACAGACGTATACATGTACAGACATATACACGTACAGACATATACACGTACAGACATATACACGTACAGACATATACATGTACAGACGTATACATGTACAGACATATACACGTACAGACATATACACGTACAGACGTATACATGTACAGACGTATACATGTACAGACGTATACATGTACAGACATATACATGTACAGACATATACACGTACAGACATATACATATACAGACATATACACGTACAGACATATACATGTACAGACATATACATGTACAGACATATACACGTACAGACATATACATGGCCAGACATATACATATACAGACATATACACGTACAGACATATACATGTACAGACATATACACGTACAGACATATACATGTACAGACATATACATGTACAGACATATACACGTACAGACATATACACGTACAGACATATACATGTACAGACATATACACGTACAGACATATACATGTACAGACATATACACGTACAGACATATACATGTACAGACATATACACGTACAGACATATACATGGCCAGACATATACATATACAGACATATACACGTACAGACATATACATGTACAGACATATACATGTACAGACATATACACGTACAGACATATACACGTACAGACATATACATGTACAGACATATACACGTACAGACATATACACGTACAGACATATACATGTACAGACATATACATGTACAGACATATACATGTACAGACATATACACGTACAGACATATACACGTACAGACATATACATATACAGACATATACACGTACAGACATGTACATGTACAGACATATACACGTACAGACATGTACATGTACAGACATATACATGTACAGACATATACACGTACAGACATATACATGTACAGACATATACACGTACAGACATATACACGTACAGACATATACACGTACAGACATATACACGTACAGACATATACATGTACAGACATATACATGTACAGACATATACACGTACAGATATATACATGTACAGACATACATGTACAGACATATACACGTACAGACATATACATGTAGACATATACACGTACAGACATGTACATGTACAGACATATACATGTACAGACATATACACGTACAGACATATACACGTACAGACATATACACGTACAGACATATACATGTACAGACATATACACGTACAGACATATACATGTACAGACATATACACGTACAGACATATACATGTACAGACATACATGTACAGACGTATACATGTACAGACGTATACACGTACAGACATATACACGTACAGACATATACACGTACAGATATATACACGTACAGACATATACATGTACAGACATACATGTACAGACATATACACGTACAGACATATACACGTACAGATATATACATGTACAGACATATACATGTACAGACATACATGTACAGACATATACATGTACAGACATATACACGTACAGACATATACACGTACAGACATATACACGTACAGACATATACACGTACAGACATATACATGTAGTTGCTGGGACTTCTTGGTGATTGCTCTGATGTTCTCAGTCGGGGTCTATTTTTGATTAATCATTAACATTTTATATTAAAATTATCATCACTATTATTATTATTACTAATCTGCATAAATAAACTCAACTTTAAACACATAAACCTCATGACTCCAGAGCCTCAGTGTGAGATCAGCTTTAAACATTTGTTTATGTTTTACACAAACTAAACTTAAAACCACATGACTCATTTGCATAAAAAAGCAGCTCTTTCCTTGTGCTGCTGCTTCAGCTTCTGTGGGACTAAAGGACTCGACTCAGTGAATATGAGTGTTCTCTCTGTGACTCAGTGAATGTGAGTGTTCTCTCTGTGACTCAGTGAATATGAGTGTTCTCTCTGTGACTCAGTGAATGTGAGTGTTCTCTCTGTGACTCAGTGAATATGAGTGTTCTCTCTGTGACTCAGTGAATATGAGTGTTCTCCCTGTGACTCAGTGAATATGAGTGTTCTCTCTGTGACTCAGTGAATATGAGTGTTCTCTCTGTGACTCAGTGAATATGAGTGTTCTCTCTGTGACTCAGTGAATATGAGTGTTCTCTCTGTGACTCAGTGAATATGAGTGTTCTCCCTGTGACTCTGTGAATATGAGTGTTCTCTCTGTGACTCAGTGAATATGAGTGTTCTCTCTGTGACTCAGTGAATATGAGTGTTCTCTCTGTGACTCAGTGAATATGAGTGTTCTCTCTGTGACTCAGTGAATATGAGTGTTCTCCCTGTGACTCAGTGAATATGAGTGTTCTCTCTGTGACTCAGTGAATATGAGTGTTCTCTCTGTGACTCAGTGAATATGAGTGTTCTCTCTGTGACTCAGTGAATATGAGTGTTCTCTCTGTGACTCAGTGGATATGAGTGTTCTCCCTGTGACTCAGTGAATATGAGTGTTCTCTCTGTGACAGAGGATGTTCTGCTGGTGCTGAGTCTGTTCTGTGCGTATGTCGCGTTGCAGATGCTGCGTAAACATGTGAAACCGGGACACTCAAAAACCCGATCATACCCGGGATGTGCAGGGAAACACACTCTGAGGAATATAGGGATCTCCAAGGAGCCAGAGCCGAGACGTGGGACTGTGAGGCTCCAGAGTTTGTGCTCAGACCTCGACTCCTCAGGCGACGTTACACAGACACCGACATTCAGTTTGTCCATTAACATGAACCTGATCCACCAAACTCTGAAGGATCAAATATCGATTAATCGACTCGTATATATATAACTTTATTTAACCAGGGAGATTAAAAACCTCTTTTTCAAGGGAGCCCTGGCCAAGAGGCAGCAAAAAGACAATTACAACACAATTAAAATTATATACAAATGAGTTAAAAACAGGCAGTAAAAAGACAATTACAACACAATGAAAATGACAGATGAGTTCAAACAGGTACAGTTTATGGAGGCTCTCAAGTGCTCTCAGTCTGGATTTAAAGCCATTCAATGAAATAAGTTCTGTTCATTTCCAGTCCTTTTGCAGCTTGTTCCATGTCGAGGGGCAGAGAAGACAAAAGCCCTTTTTCCCAACTCTGTGCGAACAAACGGAACAGAGCAACACCTGATCATTCGAACGCAAACCATAAGAATCAACACTTCTCTGTGTGATTAAGTTACAGATGTAGGAGGGCAGTAGTCCAAGCTCGGCCTTGTAGATAAAAGTGTAAAAGTGAGTCAATCTCCTAGTGGATAAAGACGGCCGTCCTGCTCGGGAATACAGTTCACAGTGGTGGTCAGTCCTACTCGGGAATACAGTTCACAGTGGTGGTCAAGGCCCTGCAATTAGTAACAAACCTCAAAGCAGCAGAAGAGTCAGTCTGACTCAGACATTGAGCTGAAGCATTCATATACAGCAAGTCTCCAGAGTCTAAAATGGATAAAAAAGTTGCAGTAACAAGGCACTTTTTAACCTTAAAAGAAAAACAAAATTTATTTTGGAATAAAAAACCCAATTTCAATTTGAGTTTCTTCACAAGATTCTCAATGTGGGGTTTAAAAGTCAGGGCATCATCAAGCAAGATACCAAGATATTTGTACAAATGAACCACCTCAGTTTCATTTCCCTCAAGAGTGGACACTGTGGGGACATCTGCAGATTCTTCCTACACTGTGGGGACATCTGCAGATTCTTCCTACACTGTGGGGACATCTGCAGATTCTTCCTACACTGTGGGGACATCTGCAGATTCTTCCTACACTGTGGGGACATCTGCAGATTCTTCCTACACTGTGGGGACATCTGCAGATTCTTCCTACACTGTGGGGACATCTGCAGATTCTTCCTACACTGTGGGGACATCTGCAGATTCTTCCTAGAGTTTGAGAACAACATTAGTTTAGTTTTGTCGGCATTAAGCACTAGTTTTAGCTGCAGAAGTGTGTGCTGCACCACATCAAAAGCTTTCTGCAGATTCAACAGCATTAAGAGGAGATGAGCCGAAGCAGGAAATGAATGTGTCATCGGCATAAAAGTGCACGTCAGCACTGGACACATTTTGTCCCAAATCATTAATATACATAATGAACAGGAGAGGTCCTAATATAGAACCCTGTGGCACCCCCTTGTGGAGACTCACAAATCCTGTCACTCAAATAATTAGTGAACCAGGAAACTACCTGATCTGACAGAGCAAAAGTGATAAGCCTTTATGACTGTGTGGTCCACAGTGTCAAACGCCTTTGACAGATCAATAAAGAGTGCAGCGCAGTATTGCTTTTTATCAAGAGCAACAAGTATATCATTGATCACTTTTGTAGCAGCAGTGATGGTACTGTGCTTTTTCCTAAAGCCTGACTGCAGTTTTGAAAGAAGATCATTAGAATATAGAAACTCTTTAAGTTGGTCACAAACAAGGGGTTCAAGAATTTTTGACAAAACGCACAGATTTGATATTGGCCTGTAGTTAGTTAAAACTGCAGGATCACCTCCTTTTAGGAGAGGAACAACAAATGCTGACTTCCAGACTGGAGGAATTTCTTTGTCTTCAATTGATAGATTGAAAAGTATTGTAAGAGGCTGTGCAATAAAATCAGCAGCCATTTTCAAAAAGTCAGGCTCTATCAAATCTGGCCCAGGAGCTTTTCTGTGATTCAGTGATTTGAGAGCCTTATGAACTTGCCCGATCCTAGTTCTCAGGCCAAGTACACAGTACTTTACTCAGTATTTACTCTGTACTTTACTCAGTTCTTGACCCTCTTCTCGTCCCTCAGGTTCTTCCCGCTGTCGTGAGTCGCGGCTTCAGGAGTTCGTCTCAAACTCTGAAGAATCGAGTCCCAGAGGCTCAGAAACATTTTCAGATGGACAACGGGCTCCCGGTGCACATTAAAGGAGGAACTGTGGACGTGATTATGTACAGGTTCACCATGACGCTCACTCTGGCAGGTAACACACACACTATACACACACACACACACACACACTACACACACTACACACACTATACACACACACCACACACGTGTCTTTCTTCATGCTTTAATCACTTGTGTCGACACTTTGTTGGCACTGTGTTGATTTTCTTTGTTCCAAATGTCCTGGAGGCTCCTCGTCTGCAGGAGCTGGAGCCAGTTTATGCTGCAGTTCTGTAGGGTCTGATCCTCCACAGCTCAGGCGTCACACCAAACCAAACCAAACCAAACTAAAGTAAGGCTACGTTTACACGATGACGGTCTGAACAGAAGACTCAAAAGTGGCGTCGCGTCTTCACTTCTTATTCCGCGTTTAGACGAGTGTTTTTGGGAGGAAATCTGCGTGCGTACGGTGACGCAAAAGTGTGTGATTGGGTGTTCATGCCAGGCAGCTAGGTGGCGCTGTGGTACATTATCACACAGCAGCGCCATGTCCGCGCGCAGGAGCAGAATCCAGCAGTTTCCCTGTACTGCCGCATCTGTGTGACGTAAACGCGAGCGCGACGGGAGCAGATCTGACCAGAGGTTTGTGTCTTTAGTTTACAGGGAAACGCTACAGCCGAGCGTATTTCACTTCCACTCTGGAGGGGGGTCTCAGAGTTTTGCGTTTTTGGCCCCCAAAAACGCCGTCACCGTGTAAACGAAAGGCACTTCCGATAAAATATTTTGTCGTTTTTACCCGTAAGCGTTCTCGTGTGAACAGGCCCTAAACCAAACCAAACTAAACCAAACCTAACGAGGCCATGAAGGCGACTGGCAGGACAGAGTTTCTTTGTCTGCAGGACGTGTCTCAAACCTCTCCCCTGTTTCACCTGTTTCACCTGTTTCACCTGTTTCACCTGTTTCACCTGTTTCACCTGTTTCACCTGTTTCACCTGTTTCACCTGTCGAGTGCCAAAGTTTAAGAGGATCAGACATAAAATCTGAGGCGTAGCTGTTTCTCAAAGCTGCGGCAGATGTCTCCTCAGGGGCAGTGCAGTTTATCTTTAATCGCTCAGCGCGGAGGAAAGAAGTCGAGGCAAGTTTATTTGTACAGCGTAATCCGAACGCAAAGTGCTTTAACCTCCTGAGACCCGAGCTTTTGTCTGCTGTGCATTTTTCATTTCTTCTTGCTATTTGGGATAAGTAGGACCTGCTAAGTAAGTCTTCTGTATGACACCATTGGTTAAAAAATGTAAAAACATTAAAATGTATAAATAAAATGCAATTAGCTGTTTATTTCAAGCCCTAAACCTGCCAAATGTGACGCAGGTCGACCGTGAGCGGGTTGGGGTTCAGTGAGTGAGGTTAAAAACACACAAAAAGGCCTGAAAATGTGGTCCACAGTTTTAATTTTTTCTGGTTTTCAATCGTTACAAAAAAAAGTAGAGGTGCAAAAAGTGGAGACAGGCAGCAGTTTCCCTATAGCAGCAGAAACGTCCAGCAATTTATAACTGTAAACTCATCTAAATATTCCCAAGTTTACCTAACAACATGTACAATCAATAATATAACACAGTCCCAATGTCTTCAGACGAGGACATTTCCTGATGCTCTCGTCTGCTGTGGGCAATAAAATGGGTCAAATTTTAATGCCAAATGAAGAGACATTATTGTACATAAATACACTGGTTTTATTCATACATTTTGCATCTAAACTTTACCAGGCAGTTTTTTTTACTTTCGGGAGCTGCTGTAGAGGTTTTTAGTTGATTACAGGTGAAAGTTTAAAATAATTGAAAATCCTGGTGCTAAGAGGCAAAGATGTAATGTCCTCGTGTGGGGCCACAGGGTCTCAGGAGGATAAAGAACGAGAAATACATGAAAATCACAACAGAAACAAATCAAAACATAAATAATGTTCATAAAATTTAAAAATAGAGAGAGAAATTAAATGAGCGAGAATTAGAAATACGTGTTTGATCCGGTGCTGATTTGGTAGTTTTGCCTCTGACAAAGAAACGAACCGTCATGAACAGAATTTTAACACTGAAATATATAAAGTGAGTGGTGTTTGATCCGGAGTCCTGCTCCACGGAGACGCTCCTCAATCAGACGAATCTCCTGAAGCCCTGAAATCTTTGTACTAAAGGCCAATTTTAGTACTTTTCTCCTCGCCAGGAATTTTTTTCTTAATTTTGCTTTGAAAACTGCCCCTTTTTACCCCCGAATGAAGTGTTCTACCTCCTTTTAGTAATAACAATAATAATAATATAAAATCTGTATTTATATAGGACCTTTATACAGGCACAATAAAACACACATACATGTAGAGGCAGGATTCTGCAGGACTCGAGAGGCGAACAGGCTGAGGATGTAACAGTGGATTAGAAAAGAAAACATCACAGTCAACATGATTCACCATTTTAAAAAGTCAAATTATGTGCAAAGAAATTTAAAGGCTAAAGCTACAGCAGCTAAAACATGATGTAAAAACAACATAATAAATAAAAGAGACGACATCACAGTCACAATAAAGAGAATTAAAAATAGAAGTAAGATTAGACTAAAATTTATACAAAGACAAGTCTATAAAAGTGTGTTTTAAGCAGTGATTTAAAAGACGTCACTGACTGTGGCTCATCTCCTCAGGCGGCTCGTTCCACCGCCAAACTTCACATCAGCGACAAACGCTCGGCCCACTGAGCTCCTGACGCACAAAACAAAGCTCCTGTTGGACACTCGTTTTGCTCCCGTCATCACACAGCGTGAGTGTGACGGAGGATAAAGCCGCAGAAATGTACGGAAACCTCTATGTCTGCACTTTCAGAGGGGAAAAGGACGTTTCTGTCTTTTACACTTACAAAGTTCTGTGGTTATAGAAACATGTTCCTCTGAGTCGTGGACGATGTCGTTGGTCTTGAGGAGTGCACCATGTTACATCTGTAATATTTAACCCTCAAAGACCTATGACATCATATATGACACAGAGGAAGTGTCCAACAGGAACTTTGTTTTCCCCAAACTCATGCGCTCCGTCCATTTTGATGGAGCCAAACTTTGCCAAAGAGTGAAGTGAGTCAAGATGGTCGACTCCTCTGACTGTGTGTGTTTAGAACGAGGGAAAAAGTCGCTCTAAGTGGAGTTAATTCTCACACACATGGAAAATGACACATCTTGGTGTGTGTAATTGTGCATCTCTTTCTATTTTTATTTAAAGGTTTATTTCACTCAAAATGAACAAATCCAAATGTAATTTCCACCCTGGAAATGCAGAAGTGCTGTGGCTCTGGCCCTGGACCTGACAGGAGCTGTTTCCAGGACTGGACCAGGAAAGTCATGGAGCCACTGCACTTTTTTTTTGTTTTTAGGGCAATAAGGAGATTTTTAATTTACTTACAGACTTGAGATTTTGCATTTTTGTAGCTCAGGCCCTAAATTAAGCATTTTTATGTCCATAAAGTTGTTTCTACATGTTTGCTGTGGGTTTTGTATAAAAGAGTGAATTTTATTTTGTTTTTTTTTCATCTCTATTTCTGGTCCTGTAGCTTTTCTCACAGCCTCATGACACAACTACAGCAGCAGATTGTGAAATAACAGGTTGGACTGAACCAGGGCTCTACAGTTTCGCCCATTTCACTCACATTTGTGAGCAAATATTTCAACGTACGAAGGAGGAAAATAAAACAGTGGCACCTGTGCGATGCTTCTGCAGCACAGGAGCTGCACAGACGCAACGTGACGAGTTAAACGTTCTACATGTGTCAAACATTAGGGGCAAACTCACACTAGGACTTCAGAATCTGCCCAAGTCTGGAGCCCCTAAAGTGCGACACGCCCAGTGTGAGCACAACCGAACTGTGCCCGGGCACCACACCTCCGACCGCACACGACCCCAGTGTACGAGCTCCGGGTGTGCGGCGATATCACTGATATGAACAAACTCTGCTTCAAAACACCCACGCCCCTTAAACGAGGAGCACCCCACAGCAGGACCCACACCTGCCCCACCACAGCAGGACCCACACCTGTCCCACCACAGCAGGACCCACACCTGTCCCACCACAGCAGGACCCACACCTGCCCCACCACAGGACCCACACCTGTCCCACCACAGCAGGACCCACACCTGTCCCACCACAGCAGGACCCACACCTGTCCCACCACAGCAGGACCCACACCTGTCCCACCACAGCAGGACCCACACCTGTCCCACCACAGCAGGACCCACACCTGTCCCACCACAGCAGGACCCACACCTGTCCCACCACAGCAGGACCCACACCTGTCCCACCACAGCAGGACCCACACCTGTCCCACCACAGCAGGACCCACACCTGTCCCACCACAGTAGATTCCCCTGTGCCGCTGGACTTCCCTCTCTAAAGCGAGAGCTTTGTCTCGGTCTTGTCACGGACTCGATGTCTGAATACTGAGTGCATCATGTTTCATTACGGCCGCTGCTGTCGGCACTAAACTTGTCCCAGTGTGTGGGGCCTGTGCACTGGAGCCTGTGGACACTGCACCGCCAGAGCACAGCTCGTCCACAGCTCCACCCTCAGCCTGCGGCACAGAGCAGAGCTACAGCACAGAGCAGGCGATATGTGGGCTGAAGTTTGCCAAAGAAAATGCCAAATTAATCTGTTTGTCACAACTCCAGGAATGTGAATATACAGGTTTAAAAATTCTACCCACTTCATTCACATCGAAGCAGTTTTGTGTAAAGTGCAGTGGAAGTTCTCTTACAGAAGAGGTTCTCAAACTGTGGGCAGTGTTGTGTTTTAGTTTGAGTTTTTCCTCAGTGATGCAGAAAAGAGGAGCCACTGTCTGTGTGGATGTTCTTGTCTGTTAGAGAGTTTCAGTGCAGTACAGACAGTTTGGCTTATTTTAAGTCTAAATATGAATCAGATCAAATGGAGACAGACTGATTCAAAACACAGTGATTGTGCAGGAAAAGTACCGTCATAATTCTTTTGTGTTTTTTGTATAAAATTCATTCACATAAGTTGGTGTTGGTGTGCGCAAGTTCTGCACTGTAAAAAACGTTCAAAACTAAAACCTATTTGTGCCTCATTTGTTTTTCTGTGCTCCTAAAATTTTTGACTTAGGGGCAAATGTGCTCCTGAAAAAAAAAGTTAGTGTAGAACCCTGGGCTGTGGAAAAGGAGGTAGAACACTTCATTAGGGGTAAAAGGGGCAGTTTTACACTTCATTAGGGGTAAAAGGGGCAGTTTTACACTTCATTAGGGGTAAAAGGGGCAGTTTTACACTTCATTAGGGGTAAAAGGGGCAGTTTTACACTTCATTAGGGGCAAAAGGGGCAGTTTTACACTTCATTAGGGGTAAAAGGGGCAGTTTTACACTTCATTAGGGGTAAAAGGGGCAGTTTTACACTTCATTAGGGGTAAAAGGGGCAGTTTTACACTTCATTAGGGGTAAAAGGGGCAGTTTTACACTTCATTAGGGGTAAAAGGGGCAGTTTTACACTTCATTAGGGGTAAAAGGGGCAGTTTTACACTTCATTAGGGGTAAAAGGGGCAGTTTCACACTTCATTAGGGGCAAAAGGGGCAGTTTTACACTTCATTAGGGGTAAAAGGGGCAGTTTTACACTTCATTAGGGGCAAAAGGGGCAGTTTTACACTTCATACTATGACCACGTTTTTCTGCACATGGAAACAAAATAAAACTCGTATTATACCCCTGACCTCTGACCCTCTGTTCCAGGCACCTGTTACTCCATCTACTGGCTGCTCCGGGCGGCCGTGTCGCAGAGGAAACCCTGATGCCCTCCCGCCGCCACAGCACTCAAACCTACTGCTTTAATTTGTGTTTCCACGTTTTGTTTTCTCTGAATAAAGATCTGAAAAATACACGAGTCTGATTCAAATAATCAGGACTGAACCAGGACTGAACCAGGACTGAACCAGGACTGAACCAGGACTGAACCAGGACTGAACCAGGACTGAACCAGGTAAATGTTTAGTTTGGGTAAATTCTTCCACAAGTTTAGAGTTGTTGGCCACACCAGAGAGTTTATACCAAATATGGAAGAAAATGAGGGAAATGGAAAAACGAGTGAGCACAACAGAGAGAGAGAGGAGAGAGGAGAGGAGAGGAGGAGTGGAGAGGAGGAGAGGAGAGGAGAGGAGGAGTGGAGAGGAGGAGAGGAGAGGAGAGGAGAGGTGGAGTGGAGAGGAGGAGAGGAGGAGAGGAGAGAGGAGAGGAGAGAGGAGAGGAGAGGAGGAGTGGAGAGGAGGAGAGGAGAGAGGAGAGGAGGAGTGGAGAGGAGGAGAGGAGAGGAGAGAGGAGAGGAGAGGAGAGGAGAGAGGAGGAGAGGAGAGGAGAGGAGAGATGAGAGGAGAGGAGAGGAGAGAGGAGAGGAGAGGAGGAGAGGAGATGAGAGGAGAGAGGAGAGGAGAGGAGGAGATGAGAGGAGAGGAGAGATGAGAGGAGAGAGGAGAGGAGAGATGAGAGGAGAGAGGAGAGGAGAAGAGGAGAGGAGAGGAGAGGAGAGAGGAGAGGAGAGGGGAGAGGAGAGAGGAGAAGAGGAGAGAGGAGAGAGGAGAAGAGGAGAGAGGAGAAGAGGAGAGAGGAGAGGAGAAGGGGAGAGAGGAGAGAGGAGAGGAGAGGAGAGAAGAGGAGAGAGGAGAAGAGGAGAGAGGAGAGGAGAGGGGAGAGGAGAGGAGAAGAGGAGAGAGGTGGAGAGGAGAGGAGGAGAGGAGAGAAGAGGAGAGAGGAGAAGAGGAGAGAGGAGGAGAGGAGAGAAGAGGAGAGAGGAGAAGAGGAGAGAGGAGAAGAGGAGAGAGGAGGAGAGGAGAGGAGGGGAGAAGAGAAGAGGAGGAGAGAGAGGAGAAGAGGAGAGAGGAGAGGAGAGGGGAGAGGAGAGAGGAGAAGAGGAGAGAGGAGAGAGGAGAGGAGAAGAGGAGAGAGGAGAGAGGAGAAGAGGAGAGAGGAGAGGAGAGGAGAGGAGAGGAGAGAAGAGGAGAGAGGAGAGAGGAGAAGAGGAGAGAGGAGAGGAGAGGGGAGAGGGAGAGGAGAGAGGAGAAGAGGAGAGAGGAGAGAGGAGAAAAGGAGAGAGGAGAGAGGAGAAGAGGAGAGAGGAGAGGAGAGGGGAGAGGAGAAGAGGAGAGAGGAGAGGAGAAGAGGAGAGAGGAAAAAGTGATGTCAAACGTTTGTATTTGGTTTGTGCTGTTTTGTGCTGTGACATATATATATATATATATGTGTGTGTGTGTCAGATGCCCTCCCCATGTGTCAGATGCCCTCCCTGTGTGCAGGGACATTATAGTGTTGTGTTTTCTGTGTAATTGTTGGCTCTGTCTGGACGTGTCTTTGTGCGGCTCGGGGCCAAAAACAACATTCACTGACAATTACGGAACTTCTGGAAATGACACAGATTTTTAATATTTGGAAAACTCAACACCTGAATGAAAAATAACACACAGAAAAATATAGTAAAATTCACAATAAATACTCGTGGTACGACGTGGTAGATTTGGACAGTCTTAGAGCAAAGGCCCGTTCAGCTCGTCTCCATCAGCGGAGGAACCCGGAATCTGGTCGGGATCCTGCTCAGGTCCTCGTTCTGCTCCTTGTGGGGAAAGTCCGTCCTCTGCGTTTGTCCCACATTTGTCCCGTGTCCCCATTTGTCCCGTGTCCCCGTTTGTCCCGCGTCCCCGTTTGTCTCGCGTTTGTCCCGCGTCCCCGTTTGTCTCGCGTTTGTCCCACGTCCCCGTTTGTCTCATGTCCCCGTTTGTCCCGCGTCCCCGTTTGTCTCGCGTTTGTCCCGCGTCCCCGTTTGTCTCGCGTTTGTCCCGCGTCCCCGTTTGTCTCATGTCCCCGTTTGTCCCGCGTCCCCGTTTGTCTCGCGTTTGTCCCGCGTTTGTCCCGCGTCCCCGTTTGTCTCGCATTTGTCCCGCGTCCCCGTTTGTCCCGCGTCCCCGTTTGTCTCATGTCCCCGTTTGTCCCGCGTCCCCGTTTGTCTCATGTCCCCGTTTGTCCCGTGTCCCCATTTGTCCCGTGTCCCCGTTTGTCCCGTGTCCCCGTTTGTCCCGTGTCCCCGTTTGTCCCGTGTCCCCGTTTGTCCCGTGTCCCCGTTTGTCCCGTGTCCCCGTTTGTCCCGCGTCTCTGTTTGTCTCATGTCCCCGTTTGTCCCCGTTTGTCTCAGGGGATCGAATCGTCCTCTGAGCTGAAGTCGTGTTTAATGCACAAAGTTCTTCTCTCAAACTGAAAACACTCTGTTCCACCTCATGATGTCATCGTGTGGCGATACAGGAAGTGCTCCACTGTGTTTTTAAACTCCACCTTCACTCCCGTCACATTCGGATCATTTCAGTCCTGGAGTTTCCGGTAAAGGTAAAAGGAGCTGTTCACTTGGAAACTACCACTTGATGACATCACGAGGTGGAACAGTGGGGTCACAGCGGGGTCAGCGTGGGGTCAGCGTGGGGTCAGTCACTGGTTCTGCATTTGCTGTTGATTTCCTCAAGAGTTACGCTTAAAAAGTCCAAAAAGGCGACGGCCGGTTGCTCCTGCAGCTGCTCACAGCTCACACAGCCCTGCTCCTGTGAACAACGCACAAAAACACACAGTGAAATGGTGACGCTAACTGGAGGCACTGCTCTGTCTCACTCTTTTAGACTTAACACTCTTTTTGCTTTAACACGGGCCACAAACAGGACTCTGTGGTGTAAACTCCCGTAGCCACAGCTGCCCTGGGACAGACTGACGGAGGCGAGGCTCCAATCTGCACCATCGGCCCCTCCGACCCCCAACACACACTCCACTTTCACACTAGGCAGTGTGGGTGAAGTGTCTTGCCTAAGGACACAACTACAGGTTTTGCCACTGACTCCATCCAGGTCCTGAGCCTCTGAGACCTGATCCGGCTGTGACGGGAGGTTTGGCCACGACTCAGACGTTCACAGGGACAGTCTGGAGTTCTAATAGTTTCCTCGGGTCTGTGGAGTGGGTCAGACTGTTTTTAGTGGCAGGACGACTGTGGCCATTGACCTGCACTAGCCCAGCACCAGCACCTCTGCAAATACAAGGACTGGAGGAAGAGTTCAACAAGTGTCTCCACACGTCTCCAACACTCTGGAAATGAGGAGCTATGAACAAAACTCACAACTGTCCCTTTAAGTCCTTTTCGCTTCAGTGCGGAGGAAGTTTCCACTTGTGTCTCTCCTGCTCCAAACAGCTCTGATATATTTAGTCTGGATCTGGATGCAGCCACGGGATACAGACCGAGGCATCTAAACACTGAAAACACACGCAGGGGCAGCAGCGTCTGGGGCAAATAAACCAGAGAATAAAATATCCAAATTGAAACAGGCACCGAGACGTAGAGGTCGAAATCGGTTTTATTGTCTGACACTAAAACGGAATAATGAAATAACAAACTGTTTCCTCATTTTAAAGCCTTTTTCCGTAACCCAAATTCAAAAGCCGCACACATGTAGCACAGCCCCAGCGCGACGGCAGCTACGTGTGCAAATACAGTTGAATTATAACGCTGCAGAACTCAAGGCAGATGTTTCTCCTCCTCGAATTTTTGAAACCCTCGAAAGTCCTGAAACCCTCTTGTCTTTGGGGATGAGTAACGGCTCCACTGAAATGTAAAGATCGTGACTTGAGTTTATTTCTCCGGGCAGAAGAGGCAGATCTTTGTGCCAGGTTTTGAGTTCCAGTAAATCCAGAGAAATAAATTAGGCCGTACCTGGTCTTTGGTCTGGTTTTGGTGGAGTTCTGGGTCCGTACCTGGTCTTTGGTCTGGTTTTGGTGGAGTTCTGGGTCCGTACCTGGTCTTTGGTCTGGTTTTGGTGGAGTTCTGGGTCCGTACCTGGTCTTTGGTCTGGTTTTGGTGGAGTTCTGGGTCCGTACCTGGTCTTTGGTCTGGTTTTGGTGGAGTTCTGGGTCCGTACCTGGTCTTTGGTCTGGTTTTGGTGGAGTTCTGGGTCCGTACCTGGTCTTTGGTCTGGTTTTGGTGGAGTTCTGGGTCCGTACCTGGTCTTTGGTCTGGTTTTGGTGGAGTTCTGGGTCCGTACCTGGTCTTTGGTCTGGTTTTGGTGGAGTTCTGGGTCCGTACCTGGTCTTTGGTCCGGATTTGTTTGTGCAGGCCCTTGAGGGTCCTGGGGAGTTTGTTTCTGGTTAGGTTGCTGATGGGCCACTCGCCCAGAAGAGTTTCCATCTCAGACACCAGGCAGCTCATGGAGAAGCTGGGGCAGCGCTGGGGGCAGAGGGAAAACTCTGTCAATCGTTTGTGCTGTAAAAAGTTATTTAAAAAATGATTCTTCCTGTGGAAATTATCTGACGTCACTTCCTCTCAGCTGACGACAGCGTCTTTAGAAAAACTTCACAAAACCAGTGAAGAGAAACGACCCGAGGCTGTGGAAGAGTCTGGATCCGTCTGTAGGATCTCGCTTTGGATTCATATTTTCTATAATCAAGGCCAGATAATCCTGAGTTTAGACTGAGTTTAGACTGAGTTTAGGCTGAGTTTAGACTGAGTTTAGACTGAGTTTAGGCTGAGTTTAGGTTGAGTTTAAACTGAGTTTAGGCTGAGTTTAGGCTGAGTTTAGACTGAGTTTAGGCTGAGTTTAGACTGAGTTTAGGTTGAGTTTAGGCTGAGTTTAGACTGAGTTTAGGTTGAGTTTAGACTGAGTTTAGGTTGAGTTTAGACTGAGTTTAGGCTGAGTTTAGGCTGAGTTTAGACTGAGTTTAGGTTGAGTTTAGACTGAGTTTAGACTGAGTTTAGGCTGAGTTTAGGCTGAGTTTAGACTGAGTTTAGGTTGAGTTTAGACTGAGTTTAGACTGAGTTTAGACTGAGTTTAGGTTGAGTTTAGACTGAGTTTATGCTGAGTTTATACTGAGTTTAGACTGAGTTTAGGCTGAGTTTAGGCTGAGTTTAGGTTGAGTTTAGACTGAGTTTAGACTGAGTTTAGGTTGAGTTTAGGTTGAGTTTAGACTGAGTTTATGCTGAGTTTAGACTGAGTTTAGACTGAGTTTATGCTGAGTTTAGACTGAGTTTAGACTGAGTTTAGGCTGAGTTTAGGCTGAGTTTAGACTGAGTTTAGGTTGAGTTTAGGTTGAGTTTAGACTGAGTTTATGCTGAGTTTATACTGAGTTTAGACTGAGTTTATGCTGAGTTTAGACTGAGTTTAGACTGAGTTTAGGCTGAGTTTAGGATGAGTTTAGACTGAGTTTAGACTGAGTTTAGACTGAGTTTAGGCTGAGTTTAGGCTGAGTTTAGACTGAGTTTAGGTTGAGTTTAGGTTGAGTTTAGACTGAGTTTATACTGAGTTTAGACTGAGTTTAGACTGAGTTTAGGCTGAGTTTAGACTGAGTTTAGGTTGAGTTTAGGTTGAGTTTAGACTGAGTTTAGACTGAGTTTAGACTGAGTTTAGGTTGAGTTTAGGTTGAGTTTAGACTGAGTTTATGCTGAGTTTAGGTTGAGTTTAGGTTGAGTTTAGACTGAGTTTAGACTGAGTTTAGGTTGAGTTTAGGTTGAGTTTAGACTGAGTTTAGACTGAGTTTAGACTGAGTTTAGACTGAGTTTAGACTGAGTTTAGGTTGAGTTTAGACTGAGTTTAGACTGAGTTTAGACTGAGTTTAGGTTGAGTTTAGGTTGAGTTTAGACTGAGTTTATGCTGAGTTTAGGTTGAGTTTAGGTTGAGTTTAGACTGAGTTTAGACTGAGTTTAGGTTGAGTTTAGGTTGAGTTTAGACTGAGTTTAGACTGAGTTTAGGTTGAGTTTAGGTTGAGTTTAGACTGAGTTTAGGCTGAGTTTAGGCTGAGTTTAGACTGAGCTTAGACTGAGTTTAGACTGAGTTTAGGTTGAGTTTAGGTTGAGTTTAGACTGAGTTTATACTGAGTTTAGACTGAGTTTAGACTGAGTTTAGGCTGAGTTTAGACTGAGTTTAGGTTGAGTTTAGGTTGAGTTTAGACTGAGTTTAGACTGAGTTTAGACTGAGTTTAGGTTGAGTTTAGGCTGAGTTTAGGCTGAGCTTAGACTGAGTTTAGACTGAGTTTAGGTTGAGTTTAGACTGAGTTTAGGTTGAGTTTAGACTGAGTTTAGGTTGAGTTTAGGCTGAGTTTAGACTGAGTTTAGGTTGAGTTTAGACTGAGTTTAGACTGAGTTTAGGTTGAGTTTAGACTGAGTTTAGGTTGAGTTTAGACTGAGTTTAGACTGAGTTTAGACTGAGTTTAGACTGAGTTTAGACTGAGTTTAGACTGAGTTTAGGCTGAGTTTAGGCTGAGTTTAGACTGAGTTTAGGTTGAGTTTAGGCTGAGTTTAGGTTGAGTTTAGACTGAGTTTAGACTGAGTTTAGACTGAGTTTATGCTGAGTTTAGACTGAGTTTAGACTGAGTTTAGGCTGAGTTTAGGCTGAGTTTAGACTGAGTTTAGGTTGAGTTTAGGCTGAGTTTAGGTTGAGTTTAGACTGAGTTTAGACTGAGTTTAGACTGAGTTTAGACTGAGTTTAGGCTGAGTTTAGGCTGAGTTTAGACTGAGTTTAGGTTGAGTTTAGACTGAGTTTAGGCTGAGTTTAGACTGAGTTTAGACTGAGTTTAGGCTGAGTTTAGGCTGAGTTTAGACTGAGTTTAGGTTGAGTTTAGGCTGAGTTTAGGTTGAGTTTAGACTGAGTTTATGCTGAGTTTAGACTGAGTTTAGACTGAGTTTAGGCTGAGTTTAGGCTGAGTTTAGACTGAGTTTAGGCTGAGTTTAGGTTGAGTTTAGGCTGAGTTTAGACTGAGTTTAGACTGAGTTTAGACTGAGTTTAGGTTGAGTTTAGGCTGAGTTTAGACTGAGTTTAGACTGAGTTTAGACTGAGTTTAGACTGAGTTTAGGTTGAGTTTAGGCTGAGTTTAGATTGAGTTTAGACTGAGTTTAGGCTGAGTTTAGGTTGAGTTTAGACTGAGTTTAGACTGAGTTTAGGCTGAGTTTAGACTGAGTTTAGACTGAGTTTAGGTTGAGTTTAGACTGAGTTTAGACTGAGTTTAGACTGAGTTTAGGTTGAGTTTAGACTGAGTTTATGCTGAGTTTATACTGAGTTTAGACTGAGTTTAGGCTGAGTTTAGGCTGAGTTTAGGTTGAGTTTAGACTGAGTTTAGACTGAGTTTAGGTTGAGTTTAGGTTGAGTTTAGACTGAGTTTATGCTGAGTTTAGACTGAGTTTAGACTGAGTTTAGACTGAGTTTAGACTGAGTTTAGACTGAGTTTAGGTTGAGTTTAGGTTGAGTTTAGGTTGAGTTTAGACTGAGTTTAGGTTGAGTTTAGGTTGAGTTTAGACTGAGTTTATGCTGAGTTTATACTGAGTTTAGACTGAGTTTAGGCTGAGTTTAGGCTGAGTTTAGGTTGAGTTTAGACTGAGTTTATGCTGAGTTTAGACTGAGTTTAGACTGAGTTTAGGCTGAGTTTAGGCTGAGTTTAGACTGAGTTTAGGTTGAGTTTATGCTGAGTTTAGACTGAGTTTAGACTGAGTTTAGGCTGAGTTTAGGCTGAGTTTAGACTGAGTTTAGGCTGAGTTTAGACTGAGTTTAGACTGAGTTTAGACTGAGTTTAGGCTGAGTTTAGACTGAGTTTAGACTGAGTTTAGACTGAGTTTAGACTGAGTTTAGGCTGAGTTTAGACTGAGTTTAGGTTGAGTTTAGGTTGAGTTTAGGTTGAGTTTAGACTGAGTTTATGCTGAGTTTAGACTGAGTTTAGGTTGAGTTTAGACTGAGTTTAGGCTGAGTTTAGGCTGAGTTTAGACTGAGTTTAGGTTGAGTTTAGGCTGAGTTTAGACTGAGTTTAGGCTGAGTTTAGACTGAGTTTAGGTTGAGTTTAGACTGAGTTTAGACTGAGTTTAGGCTGAGTTTAGGTTGAGTTTAAACTGAGTTTAGGCTGAGTTTAGGCTGAGTTTAGACTGAGTTTAGGCTGAGTTTAGACTGAGTTTAGGTTGAGTTTAGACTGAGTTTAGGTTGAGTTTAGACTGAGTTTAGGCTGAGTTTAGGCTGAGTTTAGACTGAGTTTAGTCTGAGTTTAGACTGAGTTTAGGCTGAGTTTAGGCTGAGTTTAGACTGAGTTTAGGTTGAGTTTAGGTTGAGTTTAGACTGAGTTTAGACTGAGTTTAGACTGAGTTTAGGTTGAGTTTAGGCTGAGTTTAGGCTGAGTTTAGACTGAGTTTAGACTGAGTTTAGGTTGAGTTTAGACTGAGTTTAGACTGAGTTTAGGCTGAGTTTAGGCTGAGTTTAGACTGAGTTTAGACTGAGTTTAGGCTGAGTTTAGACTGAGTTTAGGTTGAGTTTAGACTGAGTTTAGGTTGAGTTTAGACTGAGTTTAGGCTGAGTTTAGGCTGAGTTTAGACTGAGTTTAGGTTGAGTTTAGACTGAGTTTAGACTGAGTTTAGGTTGAGTTTAGACTGAGTTTAGGTTGAGTTTAGACTGAGTTTAGACTGAGTTTAGGTTGAGTTTAGACTGAGTTTAGGTTGAGTTTAGACTGAGTTTAGACTGAGTTTAGGCTGAGTTTAGACTGAGTTTAGACTGAGTTTAGGTTGAGTTTAGACTGAGTTTAGGTTGAGTTTAGACTGAGTTTAGGCTGAGTTTAGACTGAGTTTAGACTGAGTTTAGGCTGAGTTTAGACTGAGTTTAGACTGAGTTTAGACTGAGTTTAGACTGAGTTTAGGCTGAGTTTAGACTGAGTTTAGGCTGAGTTTAGACTGAGTTTAGGCTGAGTTTAGACTGAGTTTAGACTGAGTTTAGACTGAGTTTAGGCTGAGTTTAGACTGAGTTTAGACTGAGTTTAGACTGAGTTTAGACTGAGTTTAGGCTGAGTTTAGACTGAGTTTAGACTGAGTTTAGGTTGAGTTTAGACTGAGTTTAGGTTGAGTTTAGACTGAGTTTAGACTGAGTTTAGGCTGAGTTTAGACTGAGTTTAGACTGAGTTTAGGCTGAGTTTAGACTGAGTTTAGACTGAGTTTAGACTGAGTTTAGACTGAGTTTAGGCTGAGTTTAGACTGAGTTTAGGCTGAGTTTAGACTGAGTTTAGACTGAGTTTAGGCTGAGTTTAGACTGAGTTTAGACTGAGTTTAGACTGAGTTTAGACTGAGTTTAGACTGAGTTTAGACTGAGTTTAGGCTGAGTTTAGACTGAGTTTAGGCTGAGTTTAGACTGAGTTTAGACTGAGTTTAGACTGAGTTTAGACTGAGTTTAGGCTGAGTTTAGACTGAGTTTAGACTGAGTTTAGGCTGAGTTTAGACTGAGTTTAGACTGAGTTTAGGCTGTAGTTTAGGCTGAGTTTAGACTGAGTTTAGGCTGAGTTTAGACTGAGTTTAGACTGAGTTTAGGCTGAGTTTAGGCTGAGTTTAGACTGAGTTTAGACTGAGTTTAGGCTGAGTTTAGACTGAGTTTAGACTGAGTTTAGGCTGTAGTTTAGGCTGAGTTTAGACTGAGTTTAGGCTGAGTTTAGACTGAGTTTAGACTGAGTTTAGGCTGAGTTTAGACTGAGTTTAGACTGAGTTTAGGCTGAGTTTAGACTGAGTTTAGGCTGTAGTTTAGGCTGAGTTTAGACTGAGTTTAGGCTGAGTTTAGACTGAGTTTAGACTGAGTTTAGGCTGAGTTTAGACTGAGTTTAGGCTGAGTTTAGGTTGAGTTTAGGCTGTAGTTTAGGCTGAGTTTAGACTGAGTTTAGGCTGAGTTTAGACTGAGTTTAGACTGAGTTTAGGCTGTAGTTTTTATATTTAGATAATCCATTCACAGCCAGTGAGGCACAAACTTTAACAATGTCCAATGCAAAACTAATCCTGAAAAACTGGTCAATAAGAACATGAAGGTGTCAGGAACGAGTTTCCGTCTCTGCAGGACATTTTTCAAAAGTCTGTGCTTGTTCAGGCCAGAGGGATTGTGGGAAACCCTCTCACCTGCTGCAGGCCAGAGGGATTGTGGGAAACCCTCTCACCTGCAGCAGGCCAGAGGGATTGTGGGAAACCCTCTCACCTGCAGCAGGCCAGAGGGATTGTGGGAAACCCTCTCACCTGCAGCAGGTGAATATAAATCCTCCATCAGGCCGACGCTCGAGGGCCGGAGTTTAAGAGGAACAGGTATAAACTTTCATTTGTTGCACTTCTGTTGTACTGAACAAATCTGCACTTAGTCACTTTATTTAATGGTGCAATAACGGCAAAAATCATTGTGCAATAGAGCTAGTGCAATAATTATGTGCAATAATTACCAGTGCAATATTTATTGGTGCAATAATTACCGGTGCACTAATTATCGGTTCAATAATTATCGGTTAAATAATTATTTGTGCAATAATTATTTGTGCAATAATTAAAGGTGCAATAATTACCAGTGCAATAATTATCAGTGCAATAATTAAAGGTGCAATAATTATCAGTGCAATAATTAAAGGTGCAATAATTATCAGTGCAATAATTAAAGGTGCAATAATTATCAGTGCAATAATTATCAGTGCAATAATTATCAGTGCAATAATTAAAGGTGCAATAATTATCAGTGCAATAGGGCTAGTGCAGTATTTTGGATGCTTTTGTTGGTTGTGCTACATGTGTCTTGTGACTGTTGTGTGAAGTGTAAATGTGTTTTTAACCAGCGGTGCCTAAAACAAATTTCCCCCCGGGGACAATAAAGTTTATCTGATCTTATCTTAAATATTTTTCATAAATTTGTGTGTTCTTCCCTTGATAATGTTAAATGGCCGAGCATTAGCGTGCGCCTCCTTCCTGCTACACTCAGTCATGTGTTTGTTTCGCTGGGACGACAAATGAAGAACCCTGAACCCTGATAACTCGTCATTAACACTAACTGCATAATAAAAGCAGGAATCCAGACACACACATTTGAATGTGTGAAGCACGTTTTGAATATGGCGACATCTTTATAGTTGGTGCTGTCATTTTGTTCAGGTTATTTGCTGGACTGATGGAGTTAGTGAATCACATAATTCACTTCATCGTTTTAGAAACAGACTCGAACAAATGCAGCCCAAACATCTGGTGTAATTTTCTGTTGTTTTGAGGCTGTTTCACATTCTGAGGTTCCGGACGACGTCATCGGCCCAAAATAAAACTGTGTATGGCCGTTTCCATAGCAGCGGCTCGTGTTACACTTTCACTTTCAGACGCACTTTGGACACTTCAGATCCACGAGGACTTGGGTCACATGATCGTAAAAAAACAACGCACAAAAAAACAACGCACAAAAAAACAACGCACAAAACAGGAGCTCACCTTGTACTGCTCACGGGTCGGAGTGTACAGGAGTGTCTCCGCGCTCTGCAGGAACACACACTCGTGTTAAAACACACACACTCGTGTTAAAACACACACACTCGTGTTAAAACACACACACTCGTGTTAAAACACACACACACATTAAAACACACACACACACATTAAAACACACACACACACATTAAAACACACACACACATTAAAACACACAGAAATAATAATGAATAATTACACACACACACGCACACACACACACACACACACACATGCACGCACATACGCACAGACACAGACACACACAGACACAGACACACACAGACACACACACACACACACACACACAGACACACACACAGACACACACAGACACACACTCACACACACTCACACACACATCAGACACACACATACACACAGACACACACACACACACATACACACACACACACACATCAGACACACACACACATACACACACACACAGACACACAGACACACACATACACACAGACACACACACACACACATCAGACACACACACACATACACACACACAGAGACGTCCCTCTGGCAGTAGTAGTATTCGTAGTATTTGTAGTATTTGTAGTATTTGTGGTATTTGTAGTATTTGTGGTATTTGTAGTATTTGTAGTATTCGTAGTATTTGTGGTATTTGTAGTATTCGTAGTATTTGTGGTATTTGTAGTATTTGTAGTAGTTGTAGTATTCGTAGTATTTGTGGTATTTGTAGTATTTGTAGTATTATGAGTCATACCCAGGTGGGTCTCTTGAGCTCGATCTGCTTGAGCATGGAAAATGCATCATTGGAACCACAGGGTCTGGACTTGGTCTGGGTTCTGGTCTGGGTCTTGGTCAGGATCTGGGTCTTGGTCAGGATCTGGGTCTGGGTCGGGATCTGGAGCATGGAGCAGTGCCACACACAGAGGAGCAGCCAACACAGCACGGGGCCCTTCAGCATGACACCCGCCAGGGGGCGCTATCCATCCTGAGCAGCACCGGGGCCCCAGCAGGGTCCTGGACAGTCCTAGTTTAGACCGGGATTAGTCCTGGGTCCCAGTTGCTTTTGAACATTCCTTTAATACATTTCTCTAAGCGGTTTTCCAGATTCGGTCACAAACTCTTTGTTCCTCACTTTGTCCATGGCTGAGTTTAGTCCCGGATCAGTCCTGGTTTAGTCTTGATTTAGACCTGGTTTAGACCCAGGTCAGAAGTGGCTCCTACAGGTTATGGATGAATTAGTTCTGACACAATCCCAGTCCAAGGTGGTTCTTGGTTTATCCCTGGTGTATTCCCAGTTCAGTCCTGGTGTATTCCTGGTGTATTCCTGGCTCAGTCCTGGTGTTTTCCTAAAAACTAAACCAAATCTGTTTTAATCCGTGGCTCAGATCTTCTGTTGCTCTGCTTTGGGAAAAAACATGTCCAGACCCGACACCAAACTACAGCGTGAACTCTGCTCATCGGTCTGCATCCTCCTTCCCTTCCTCTTCCATGGAATGACCGGGACCAGAGGCAGGACTGGGCGGGACCGGACTTGGGACTGGGCAGGACTTGACTGAGATCTGCATTAGCTCCGCCTCTTTTCCTGAATGTTCATTTCTTTCACAACACGACATTCTTTTAGAGCAACATCACTACAGAGGACAGCAGTTCTGTGTCAGTCCCGGTTCAGTCCCAGTTCAGTCCCACTTCAGTCCTGGTTTAGTCCTGTGTCAGTCCTGTGTCAGTCCTGGTTCAGTCCTGATTTAGTCCTGCTTTAGTCCTGTTTTAGTCCTGGTTCAGTCCTGTTTTAGTCCTGGTCTAGTCCTGGTTCAGTCCTGTTTTAGTCCTGTTTCAGTCCTGGGTCAGTCCTGTTTTAGTCCTGTTTTAGTCCTGTTTTAGTCCTGTTTTAGTCCTGGGTCAGTCCTGTTTTAGTCCTGTTTTAGTCCTGTTTTAGTCCTGGTTCAGTCCTGATTTGGTCCTGGTTCAGTCCTGTTTTAGTCCTGGTTCAGTCCTGTTTTAGTCCTGTTTTAGTCCTGGGTCAGTCCTGTTTTAGTCCTGGTTCAGTCCTGATTTAGTCCTGTTTTAGTCCTGGTTCAGTCCTGGTTTAGTCCTGCTTTAGTCCTGTTTTAGTCCTGGTTCAGTCCTGGTTTAGTCCTGGTTCAGTCCTGTTTTAGTCCTGGTTTAGTCCTGTTTTAGTCCTGGGTCAGTCCTGCTTTAGTCCTGTTTTAGTCCTGGTTCAGTCCTGGTTTAGTCCTGGTTCAGTCCTGTTTTAGTCCTGGTTCAGTCCTGGTTTAGTCCTGGTTCAGTCCTGTTTTAGTCCTGGTTCAGTCCTGTTTTAGTCCTGGTTCAGTCCTGGTTTAGTCCTGGTTCAGTCCTGTTTTAGTCCTGGGTCAGTCCTGTTTTAGTCCTGTTTTAGTCCTGTTTTAGTCCTGTTTTAGTCCTGGTTCAGTCCTGATTTGGTCCTGGTTCAGTCCTGTTTTAGTCCTGTTTTAGTCCTGGGTCAGTCCTGTTTTAGTCCTGGTTCAGTCCTGGTTTAGTCCTGCTTTAGTCCTGTTTTAGTCCTGGTTCAGTCCTGGTTTAGTCCTGGTTCAGTCCTGTTTTAGTCCTGGTTTAGTCCTGTTTTAGTCCTGGGTCAGTCCTGCTTTAGTCCTGTTTTAGTCGTGGTTCAGTCCTGGTTTAGTCCTGGTTCAGTCCTGTCTTAGTCCTGGTTCAGTCCTGTTTTAGTCCTGGTTCAGTCCTGGTTTAGTCCTGTTTTAGTCTTGGTTTAGTCCTGTTTTAGTCCTGGGTCAGTCCTGGTTTAGTCCTGGTTCAGTCCTGGTTTAGTCCTGGTTCAGTCCTGTTTTAGTCCTGGTTCAGTCCTGGTTTAGTCCTGTTTTAGTCCTGGTTCAGTCCTGTTTTAGTCCTGGTTCAGTCCTGTTTTAGTCCTGGTTCAGTCCTGTTTTAGTCCTGGTTCAGTCCTGGTTTAGTCCTGGTTCAGTCCTGTTTTAGTCCTGGTTCAGTCCTGTTTTAGTCCTGTTTTAGTCCTGTTTTAGTCCTGGTTCAGTCCTGTTTTAGTCCTGGTTCAGTCCTGTTTTAGTCCTGTTTTAGTCCTGGTTCAGTCCTGTTTTAGTCCTGGTTCAGTCCTGTTTTAGTCCTGGTTCAGTCCTGGTTCAGTCCTGTTTTAGTCCTGGTTCAGTCCTGGTTTAGTCCTGGTTCAGTCCTGTCTTAGTCCTGGTTCAGTCCTGTTTTAGTCCTGGTTCAGTCCTGGTTTAGTCCTGTTTTAGTCTTGGTTTAGTCCTGTTTTAGTCCTGGGTCAGTCCTGGTTTAGTCCTGGTTCAGTCCTGGTTTAGTCTTGGTTCAGTCCTGTTTTAGTCCTGGTTCAGTCCTGGTTTAGTCCTGGTTCAGTCCTGTTTTAGTCCTGGTTCAGTCCTGGTTTAGTCCTGGTTCAGTCCTGTTTTAGTCCTGGTTCAGTCCTGGTTTAGTCCTGGTTCAGTCCTGTTTTAGTCCTGGTTCAGTCCTGGTTTAGTCCTGGTTCAGTCCTGTTTTAGTCCTGTTTTAGTCCTGGTTTAGTCCTGTTTTAGTCCTGGGTCAGTCCTGGTTTAGTCCTGGTTCAGTCCTGGTTTAGTCCTGGTTCAGTCCTGGTTCAGTCCTGTTTTAGTCCTGGTTCAGTCCTGTTTTAGTCCTGGTTCAGTCCTGGATTAGTCCTGGTTCAGTCCTGTTTTAGTCCTGGTTCAGTCCTGGTTTAGTCCTGGTTCAGTCCTGTTTTAGTCCTGGTTCAGTCCTGTTTTAGTCCTGGTTCAGTCCTGGTTTAGTCCTGTTTTAGTCCTGGTTTAGTCCTGGTTTAGTCCTGGTTCAGTCCTGGGTCAGTCCTGTTTTAGTCCTGCTTTAGTCCTGTTTTAGTCCTGGTTCAGTCCTGGTTTAGTCCTGGTTCAGTCCTGGTTCAGTCCTGTTTTAGTCCTGGTTTAGTCCTGGTTTAGTCCTGGTTCAGTCCTGGTTCAGTCCTGGTTCAGTCCTGGTTTAGTCCTGTTTTAGTCCTGGTTTAGTCCTGCTTTAGTCCTGGGTCAGTCCTGTTTTAGTCCTGCTTTAGTCCTGTTTTAGTCCTGGTTCAGTCCTGGTTCAGTCCTGGTTTAGTCCTGGTTCAGTCCTGTTTTAGTCCTGGTTCAGTCCTGGTTTAGTCCTGTTTTAGTCCTGGTTTAGTCCTGTTTTAGTCCTGGTTTAGTCCTGGCTTAGTCCTGGTTCAGTCCTGGTTTAGTCCTGTTTTAGTCCTGGTTCAGTCCTGCTTTAGTCCTGGTTCAGTCCTGGTTCAGTCCTGGTTTAGTCCTGTTTTAGTCCTGGTTTAGTCCTGGTTCAGTCCTGGTTCAGTCCTGGTTTAGTCCTGTTTTAGTCCTGGTTCAGTCCTGGTTCAGTCCTGGTTCAGTCCTGGTTTAGTCCTGTTTTAGTCCTGGTTCAGTCCTGCTTTAGTCCTGGTTCAGTCCTGGTTCAGTCCTGGTTTAGTCCTGTTTTAGTCCTGGTTCAGTCCTGGTTTAGTCCTGGTTTAGTCCTGGTTTAGTCCTGGTTCAGTCCTGGTTTAGTCCTGGTTCAGTCCTGTTTTAGTCCTGGTTCAGTCCTGGTTTAGTCCTGTTTTAGTCCTGGTTTAGTCCTGTTTTAGTCCTGGTTTAGTCCTGGTTTAGTCCTGGTTCAGTCCTGGTTCAGTCCTGGTTTAGTCCTGTTTTAGTCCTGGTTTAGTCCTGGTTCAGTCCTGGTTCAGTCCTGGTTTAGTCCTGGGTCAGTCCTGTTTTAGTCCTGCTTTAGTCCTGTTTTAGTCCTGGTTCAGTCCTGGTTTAGTCCTGGTTCAGTCCTGGTTCAGTCCTGTTTTAGTCCTGGTTTAGTCCTGGTTTAGTCCTGGTTCAGTCCTGGTTCAGTCCTGTTTTAGTCCTGGTTTAGTCCTGTTTTAGTCCTGGTTTAGTCCTGGTTTAGTCCTGGTTCAGTCCTGGTTCAGTCCTGGTTTAGTCCTGTTTTAGTCCTGGTTTAGTCCTGGGTCAGTCCTGTTTTAGTCCTGCTTTAGTCCTGTTTTAGTCCTGGTTCAGTCCTGGTTTAGTCCTGGTTCAGTCCTGTTTTAGTCCTGGTTCAGTCCTGTTTTAGTCCTGGTTCAGTCCTGGTTTAGTCCTGGTTCAGTCCTGTTTTAGTCCTGGGTCAGTCCTGTTTTAGTCCTGTTTTAGTCCTGTTTTAGTCCTGTTTTAGTCCTGGTTCAGTCCTGATTTGGTCCTGGTTCAGTCCTGTTTTAGTCCTGTTTTAGTCCTGGGTCAGTCCTGTTTTAGTCCTGGTTCAGTCCTGGTTTAGTCCTGCTTTAGTCCTGTTTTAGTCCTGGTTCAGTCCTGGTTTAGTCCTGGTTCAGTCCTGTTTTAGTCCTGGTTTAGTCCTGTTTTAGTCCTGGGTCAGTCCTGCTTTAGTCCTGTTTTAGTCGTGGTTCAGTCCTGGTTTAGTCCTGGTTCAGTCCTGGTTTAGTCCTGGTTCAGTCCTGTTTTAGTCCTGGGTCAGTCCTGTTTTAGTCCTGTTTTAGTCCTGTTTTAGTCCTGGTTCAGTCCTGGTTTAGTCCTGGTTCAGTCCTGTTTTAGTCCTGGTTTAGTCCTGTTTTAGTCCTGGGTCAGTCCTGCTTTAGTCCTGTTTTAGTCGTGGTTCAGTCCTGGTTTAGTCCTGGTTCAGTCCTGTCTTAGTCCTGGTTCAGTCCTGTTTTAGTCCTGGTTCAGTCCTGGTTTAGTCCTGGTTCAGTCCTGTTTTAGTCCTGGGTCAGTCCTGTTTTAGTCCTGTTTTAGTCCTGTTTTAGTCCTGGTTCAGTCCTGATTTGGTCCTGGTTCAGTCCTGTTTTAGTCCTGTTTTAGTCCTGGGTCAGTCCTGTTTTAGTCCTGGTTCAGTCCTGGTTTAGTCCTGCTTTAGTCCTGTTTTAGTCCTGGTTCAGTCCTGGTTTAGTCCTGGTTTAGTCCTCGTTTAGTCCTGGTTCAGTCCTGGTTTAGCCCTGGTTCAGTCCTGGTTTAGTCCTGTTTTAGTCTTGGTTTAGTCCTGGTTTAGTCCTGGTTTAGTCCTGGTTTAGTCTTGGTTCAGTCCTGGTTTAGTCTTGGTTCAGTCCTGGTTTAGTCCTGGTTCAGTCCTGGTTTAGTCCTGGTTCAGTCCTGTTTTAGTCCTGGTTCAGTCCTGGTTTAGTCCTGGTTCAGTCCTGTTTTAGTCCTGGTTCAGTCCTGGTTTAGTCCTGGTTCAGTCCTGTTTTAGTCCTGGTTCAGTCCTGGTTTAGTCCTGGTTCAGTCCTGGTTTAGTGCTGGTTTAGTCCTGGTTCAGTCCTGTTTTAGTCCTGGTTCAGTCCTGGTTTAGTCCTGGTTCAGTCCTGGTTTAGTCCTGGTTCAGTCCTGGTTCAGTCCTGTTTTAGTCCTGGTTCAGTCCTGTTTTAGTCCTGGTTCAGTCCTGGATTAGTCCTGGTTCAGTCCTGTTTTAGTCCTGGTTCAGTCCTGGTTTAGTCCTGGTTCAGTCCTGTTTTAGTCCTGGTTCAGTCCTGTTTTAGTCCTGGTTCAGTCCTGGTTTAGTCCTGTTTTAGTCCTGGTTTAGTCCTGGTTTAGTCCTGGTTCAGTCCTGGGTCAGTCCTGTTTTAGTCCTGCTTTAGTCCTGTTTTAGTCCTGGTTCAGTCCTGGTTTAGTCCTGGTTCAGTCCTGGTTCAGTCCTGTTTTAGTCCTGGTTTAGTCCTGGTTTAGTCCTGGTTCAGTCCTGGTTCAGTCCTGGTTCAGTCCTGGTTTAGTCCTGTTTTAGTCCTGGTTTAGTCCTGCTTTAGTCCTGGGTCAGTCCTGTTTTAGTCCTGCTTTAGTCCTGTTTTAGTCCTGGTTCAGTCCTGGTTCAGTCCTGGTTTAGTCCTGGTTCAGTCCTGTTTTAGTCCTGGTTCAGTCCTGGTTTAGTCCTGTTTTAGTCCTGGTTTAGTCCTGTTTTAGTCCTGGTTTAGTCCTGGCTTAGTCCTGGTTCAGTCCTGGTTTAGTCCTGTTTTAGTCCTGGTTCAGTCCTGCTTTAGTCCTGGTTCAGTCCTGGTTCAGTCCTGGTTTAGTCCTGTTTTAGTCCTGGTTTAGTCCTGGTTCAGTCCTGGTTCAGTCCTGGTTTAGTCCTGTTTTAGTCCTGGTTCAGTCCTGGTTCAGTCCTGGTTCAGTCCTGGTTTAGTCCTGTTTTAGTCCTGGTTCAGTCCTGCTTTAGTCCTGGTTCAGTCCTGGTTCAGTCCTGGTTTAGTCCTGTTTTAGTCCTGGTTCAGTCCTGGTTTAGTCCTGGTTCAGTCCTGGTTTAGTCCTGGTTTAGTCCTGGTTTAGTCCTGGTTCAGTCCTGGTTTAGTCCTGGTTCAGTCCTGTTTTAGTCCTGGTTCAGTCCTGGTTTAGTCCTGTTTTAGTCCTGGTTTAGTCCTGTTTTAGTCCTGGTTTAGTCCTGGTTTAGTCCTGGTTCAGTCCTGGTTCAGTCCTGGTTTAGTCCTGTTTTAGTCCTGGTTTAGTCCTGGTTCAGTCCTGGTTCAGTCCTGCTTTAGTCCTGGGTCAGTCCTGTTTTAGTCCTGCTTTAGTCCTGTTTTAGTCCTGGTTCAGTCCTGGTTTAGTCCTGGTTCAGTCCTGGTTCAGTCCTGTTTTAGTCCTGGTTTAGTCCTGGTTTAGTCCTGGTTCAGTCCTGGTTCAGTCCTGTTTTAGTCCTGGTTTAGTCCTGTTTTAGTCCTGGTTTAGTCCTGGTTTAGTCCTGGTTCAGTCCTGGTTCAGTCCTGGTTTAGTCCTGTTTTAGTCCTGGTTCAGTCCTGCTTTAGTCCTGGGTCAGTCCTGTTTTAGTCCTGCTTTAGTCCTGTTTTAGTCCTGGTTCAGTCCTGGTTTAGTCCTGGTTCAGTCCTGGTTCAGTCCTGTTTTAGTCCTGGTTTAGTCCTGGTTTAGTCCTGGTTCAGTCCTGGTTCAGTCCTGGTTCAGTCCTGGTTTAGTCCTGGGTCAGTCCTGTTTTAGTCCTGCTTTAGTCCTGTTTTAGTCCTGGTTCAGTCCTGGTTCAGTCCTGGTTTAGTCCTGGTTCAGTCCTGGTTCAGTCCTGGTTCAGTCCTGGTTCAGTCCTGGTTTAGTCCTGGTTCAGTCCTGGTTCAGTCCTGGTTCAGTCCTGGATTAGTCCTGTTTTAGTCCTGGTTTAGTCCTGGTTTAGTCCTGGTTTAGTCCTGGTTCAGTCCTGGTTCAGTCCTGTTTTAGTCCTGGTTCAGTCCTGGTTTAGACCTGGTTCAGTCCTGGTTTAGTCCTGGTTCAGTCCTGGTTCAGTCCTGGTTCAGTCCTGGATTAGTCCTGGTTTAGTCCTGGTTTAGTCCTGGTTTAGTCCTGGTTCAGTCCTGGTTTAGTCCTGGTTTAGTCCTGGTTTAGTCCTGGTTCAGTCCTGGTTCAGTCCTGGTTCAGTCCTGGTTCAGTCCTGGTTCAGTCCTGGTTTAGTCCTGGTTCAGTCCTGGTTCAGTCCTGGTTCAGTCCTGGATTAGTCCTGTTTTAGTCCTGGTTTAGTCCTGGTTTAGTCCTGGTTTAGTCCTGGTTCAGTCCTGGTTCAGTCCTGTTTTAGTCCTGGTTCAGTCCTGGTTTAGACCTGGTTCAGTCCTGGTTCAGTCCTGGTTTAGTCCTGGTTCAGTCCTGGTTCAGTCCTGGTTCAGTCCTGGATTAGTCCTGTTTTAGTCCTGGTTTAGTCCTGGTTTAGTCCTGGTTTAGTCCTGGTTTAGTCCTGGTTCAGTCCTGGTTCAGTCCTGGTTTAGTCCTGGTTCAGTCCTGGTTTAGACCTGGTTCAGTCCTGGTTTAGTCCTGGTTTAGTCCTGGTTCAGTCCTGGTTTAGTCCTGGTTCAGTCCTGGTTCAGTCCTGGTTTAGACCTGGTTCAGTCCTGGTTCAGTCCTGGTTTAGTCCTGGTTCAGTCCTGGTTCAGTCCTGGTTCAGTCCTGGATTAGTCCTGTTTTAGTCCTGGTTTAGTCCTGGTTTAGTCCTGGTTTAGTCCTGGTTTAGTCCTGGTTCAGTCCTGGTTCAGTCCTGGTTTAGTCCTGGTTCAGTCCTGGTTTAGACCTGGTTCAGTCCTGGTTTAGTCCTGGTTTAGTCCTGGTTCAGTCCTGGTTTAGTCCTGGTTCAGTCCTGGTTCAGTCCTGGTTTAGTCCTGGTTCAGTCCTGGTTTAGACCTGGTTCAGTCCTGGTTTAGTCCTGGTTTAGTCCTGGTTCAGTCCTGGTTTAGTCCTGGTTCAGTCCTGGTTCAGTCCTGGTTTAGTCCTGGTTCAGTCCTGGTTCAGTCCTGGTTCAGTCCTGGTTCAGTCCTGGATTAGTCCTGTTTTAGTCCTGGTTTAGTCCTGGTTTAGTCCTGGTTTAGTCCTGGTTTAGTCCTGGTTCAGTCCTGGTTCAGTCCTGGTTTAGTCCTGGTTCAGTCCTGGTTTAGACCTGGTTCAGTCCTGGTTTAGTCCTGGTTTAGTCCTGGTTCAGTCCTGGTTCAGTCCTGGTTTAGTCCTGGTTCAGTCCTGGTTCAGTCCTGTTTTAGTCCTGGTTTAGTCCTGGTTTAGTCCTGGTTTAGTCCTGGTTTAGTCCTGGTTCAGTCCTGGTTCAGTCCTGGTTTAGTCCTGGTTCAGTCCTGGTTTAGACCTGGTTCAGTCCTGGTTTAGTCCTGGTTTAGTCCTGGTTCAGTCCTGGTTTAGTCCTGGTTCAGTCCTGGTTCAGTCCTGGTTTAGACCTGGTTCAGTCCTGGTTCAGTCCTGGTTTAGTCCTGGTTCAGTCCTGGTTCAGTCCTGGTTCAGTCCTGGATTAGTCCTGTTTTAGTCCTGGTTTAGTCCTGGTTTAGTCCTGGTTTAGTCCTGGTTTAGTCCTGGTTCAGTCCTGGTTCAGTCCTGGTTTAGTCCTGGTTCAGTCCTGGTTTAGACCTGGTTCAGTCCTGGTTTAGTCCTGGTTTAGTCCTGGTTCAGTCCTGGTTTAGTCCTGGTTCAGTCCTGGTTCAGTCCTGGTTTAGTCCTGGTTCAGTCCTGGTTTAGTCCTGGTTCAGTCCTGGTTTAGACCTGGTTCAGTCCTGGTTTAGTCCTGGTTTAGTCCTGGTTCAGTCCTGGTTTAGTCCTGGTTCAGTCCTGGTTCAGTCCTGGTTTAGACCTGGTTCAGTCCTGGTTTAGTCCTGGTTTAGTCCTGGTTCAGTCCTGGTTCAGTCCTGGTTTAGTCCTGGTTCAGTCCTGGTTTAGTCCTGGTTCAGTCCTGGTTTAGTCCTGGTTCAGTCCTGGTTCAGTCCTGGTTCAGTCCTGGTTTAGTCCTGGTTCAGTCCTGGTTCAGTCCTGGTTTAGTCCTGGTTCAGTCCTGGTTTAGTCCTGGTTCAGTCCTGGTTTAGATCTCTAGATGACTCAAACGTCTAATAAAGAGGATCTTTATTCAAATAAAATTAAAAGTTTCCAAACATTTTTTAAAAAAGTAGAAAAAGCCGAAAACACGAAAAAGAAAAAGAAAATAAAAACAAACCAAGTTAAAGAAAAGATCTGATTGGTCCAAGTTTGCCGCAGACACGTGGGAAACGCACGACGTCATAAATAAAACACCAACAAAACAAAAGGATTCATATAAAAACACAAACATTATATTAAAACCAAATGACACAGGATTAAATTTAAAACCTTAAAACACAAAAAAACACAGATTTGATTTGTACTGAAATGACCAAACTGAACCTGCTCCTGTGTTCAGAGCCGTTTATCTCCATGGCGACGGATCAGTTTAATGCCAGACTGCGGAACATTATCGCCCCAGGAACGACATCTCCATGGAGACAAGCAGAAGGAGGCGGGTGGGAGTCAGGTCCGTGGAGATGCGAGCCCGCTCAGAGTTTGTGTTGGTGCTACTCGCGTCCGTCATGAGAATAAAGTTACGTACTGGGGCTTTAAATAAAAAACAAAAATCTGTGAAATAATAAAAAATGTCAAATTATTTTCAATATTGAACCTGTTGTTTAAATATTTCTTTCTGGTTTATTTATTTAAAATGTAAAAAGTGTGATTTTAATTGTTGGAGAAGAATTAACAGAAGATTTGACATTTTTGTTTATTTTTAATTGACTATATTTAAATATTTTTTTTAATTTTCAGATTTCTATAATAATTTACAAATGTATTTAAAGTTAAACATGTTTTAGTTTAGATTTTTACACGTCAAAAATGTTTTATTTCCTTAAACAATAAAACAAAAGTGTAAAAAGTCTGAATATTGAAACATTCTTTTTAAATTTCCTCTGCGGTTTTTTAAATCTACAAATGCGTTTCCGTGGAGCGTTTCCGTGGAGCGTTTCCGTGGAGCGTTTCCGTGGAGCGTTTCCGTGGAGCGTTTCCGTGGAGCGTTTCCGCGTTCACGGCGGCGCTCCGTGCACGCTCACCCTCCTCGCCAGCGCCCCCTGTGGCGGCGCTCCGTGCTGCAGCGTCTGCGTGAGGCTCACCTGCGCCGTGCTGAAGGCCTTGATGCGGCCGCTGCCGGCGATCTGCAGGTTCACCGTGGTGGCGTAGCTCATCTTCTGATTGGCCGGTTTGGCGGGCGAGGGCGGGGCTTGCGGCGCGGGTTGGGGTTGATGGTTTGACGGCCGCGGCGGGCGAGCGACGTAAGCGCAAATAATCTGGCTACGGCAACTCCCGTCTTCCACCTGCGCGTCGCCCCAGTCCGGCATCAACGGCTCGGTCGAGTTCAAACCGTGACCGAAGCTCCGGGAGATCTCGTCGGACCAGGGGACGCCGCCAAACTGCTGCCCACAAAAGGTGCTCCTCCCTGGGCTAAACCTGCTGGGAGACACGGGTGAGTGGAGCGCGCTCCTGGGGCTCAGGCAGGCCAGAGCGGGCGAGGTGAAGCCACTCCGGGGGCTGTGGAAGCTGGACTCCGGTGGGTCGAAGGGTCCGTTGAACGTGAGGGACCTCCGGCTGCTCTCCACACAGGATCGGCGCGCTCCGCTGGCGTTGCTCCGCGCCGGGCTGGGGGGTCTGTCGGCCAGCGTGGTGGAGTGCGAGCGGCGCAGGCCAGACTGGGACGGCGGGGAAAACAGCGGCGATGGAGAGGACGAGCGCGAGTTCCGTAAAGACGCGGGATAAGCTGAAGTGGGCGATGGACACGGCGAGAAGCGCGGGTTCCGCGGTTGGGGTGCCGCGATGTGATTGGTCCAAGCGTTCACCGAAGACCCAATGGTTGGAGGAGACATGATCCGCGGGCTCAGACTCGAACTCGCCGACGTTGCTCTGTGTATGTCCAGCGTCAGCCCCAGTGGATTGTGGGTGCTCCCTGGGCGACGCGGATTGGGCGGTTTGTTCACTAGCGGTGAATTCAGATCATGCGGTGGAGCCGGATGGTGGAAGGACGTCGGCGACTGGACTCGTGAGTTGGGCTCGGAGGCGCAGAAGGGTCGGGCCACGCGGTTGTGAGAGTTCGACCAGGAAGAGTCGTGCGCTAGCTCCACGTTAGCGCTGCTGTTAGCCGCCCAGTTAGCGGCGTGTGGGCTGGAATAGGCACTCCCCATGCCACCGCCGCCGCTGTTGTTGTTGTTAGCATTAGCGTGGGGGTACGCAGAGGTGGTGTTTTGCCGCGGAGGATGGTTTGCTAATGATTGGGGCGACCACAGGAAGGATTTGGGTTGCTGGTTGGACTCCGTGGAGAGTTTCGGTGAAGGGGAACGCTGTCGTAAAGGGAAAGTGGAAGGGAGAGGAGCCGTGCTGGATTTTTCCGTCATCTTTTTGGTGATGGACTGGCTGATGGACTGGCTGATGCAGGAGGCGGCGAGCGAGCGCGTGAACACGGAGGAGGGCGGCGGCCGGGCGGCTCTCGCCGTGGCGTTCGGCGGTCTCGGGTCGTGCCGGGTCTGGGCTTCGGGCGGGGAGGAGGCCGGGGACGCCGGGCGCTGGCGGAGGTTGGGTTTGAAGGCGGAGCTTAGGCCAGGCGTTGGGAGCAGAGCGGCCAGGGCGGGTGACTCCAAACAAGGCCGCGAAGAGGGACGAGGGGAGGGTCCAGTGGGTCTCTGCTCCCTGGAGGAAAAACAAAACACACGTTTAACACAAAATCGTCACGCAAAACCTGCCTGAAGTCGCCCATCGAACGCAAACCTGCAAAAAACCTCAGAAAGCAGAAAGTTTTGTTTGTGTGATTCTGGTTCTTCAGATATTTGCAGTTTTATTTCGGTCGATGACGTCGTCCAGAACCTCAGAATGTGAAACAGCCTCAGAACAGGAAGAAAATGATGTCAAACGTTTGTATTTGGTTTGTGCTGTTTTGTGCTGTGACAGTTTCATTTGTGTGAGTTTATTTCTAAAATTCTTCATTATTATTTCTGTGGTAATTACAGGACGTCATTTCTGCTCAGCTGACGGAGACAAACTCCACAAAACTAGAGAAGAGAAACGACCTGAGGCTGAGGAAAAGTCTGTCTCAGTCTTTAGTCATTTGCTTTTGGTTCAGATTTTATAATAACACAGACTTTTCCTCAGCCTCAGGTCGTTTCTCTTCACTAGTTTTGTGGAAATGTTTTCTATAATTTTCTTCCTGTCTTGAGGCTGTTTCACATTCTGAGGTTCTGGACGACGTCATCGGCTGAAAATAAAACTGCAAATATCTGAAGAACCAAAACTAAGACAGAAACAGAACTGAACCGGCTCAGACCCGACGCAAAAATGAGGAAAACGACGAGAGCGTGAGTGAAACCGGGAGCGGTGCAGACAGACTCTCCGCTGAGCCGGCTCGTACCTGTGCGGGTCGGGGGCCGTGCTGGTCTGGGCTCGGGGCAGGTCGGCCGGTCTCTGGTTCGTGAACGTGGGCAGCGAGTCCTTGGGCCAAACCGGGCTCTGAACCGACAGCCCTGCGCCTCCGTCCTGGCCTTGGGACCCCAGACCGGGGGCTCGTTTCGGGGGTTCTGCAGCTGTGGAGGGGTTGGACTGTCCGGGATCTTCAGGGGGTCCATCTCGGCTTCTGTACCCCAGGAAAGGTGCTTGTTTCTGGGCACGCTCTGCTGTCAGCTCTGGGCCTCCATGACTCAGGGGGGTGTCTCTGCTTTTGCACCCCGGGAAAGGTGCTTTATTCTCAGCTTCTTGTCGGGAAAACTCTGGGTGTGTCACTGTGGAAGTCCGGTTCTCTGGACTAACATTTCCTTCTTCATCGCTCTTTTGCTTGTTGCCTTTTACCTGTGGGAATTGCACCAGCGACGCCGTTCTGACTGTTCCCTTGTCATCATCAACAGCAGAAGTCTTTCTCACGTCTTCTGTGATTGTTTTCGGAGCTGTTTCTGTTTCTTTCTTTTGTGCATTGGGACCTCCAGAGTCCCGCCGGGGGAGGTCCGGGCTTCTGTAGCCCAGCTGCGGTGCCTCGTTCTGGGGCAGGTGTCGGCTTGGGCCTGGGTGTGACTCTCTGGATCCCGAATGGAGTGGTGAAAGTTCCTTGGCTCCAGTGTGAAGTGTTTCTCGTATTTCCTGATCGTGAACGTAAATGTCGTTAACACCTCCTGGTTCAGCCGAGGCTGTGAACCTGCGAATGCACAAAGTAAAGTTATTTATACTGGCACATGTCCCCAAAGACGCCTCACAGAGCTTTACTGTCACAGCTTGAACCTGTTTCCACCCGCCTGATTCTGTCTGTGCACAACAGTGACACAACCCCAAATGCCACAGAAAGAAAACCTCAGACCCACAGGTTTGTGTGACGCATCATTTTAAAGCTCAGACCTTCTAGTTTCTGTAGATCTGCAGATGAAGACTGTGAGTGCAGCTCACTTACAGCACACACACATTCAAACAGGTCCAACAACTCAGAAAAAACAAACAAAATAACAAAGGCTCTAACTTGGGCAAACTTCATCCTGGGCATGTGTGGCTCACTACACTCACTGCTGAAGCTGTGTAAAGTTTCAGACTCTGGGCCTCAGGGTTTGGTGCTGTGACCCTTTGTGTAAAAATATGTCCATTTGGCACAAGTGTCCAAATATGGACCAGATGTTCAAACTGTAATAAGATGTAATGTGTCATAAATAAATCTTCTTCTGAACTTTAGGCAGATTTTCTTCAGATAAAAAAACTAAAACAAGCCAAAAAATGTCTCCCATGTGTCTTATGCTCCTCTGTGTTTGCACATAACCGCAGACTCAATTGTCTCCAAACATTTTTCCGCAGCTCCACACAGCCTCTCTCACCTCTGCCCCACGTCCCGCCCATCGTCTGAAAGCTCTTGTAATAGGCTCAAACTATATGTCAATCATTTTCTGGACAAACCAAAGACTGAAGCTTTTGCCGTGGAGAGCTCGGCTCGCACATGCATAAAGACGCTGAGAGGCTGAGCTCCTTCTGTTCACCGGGCTGTGCCTGCTGCACCGAACCCCGGATCATCTCGGGGATGGTCTCATTTTGAAGAGGAGAGTGGGAGGAAAACCAGGACTAAACCAGGACTAAACCAGGACTAAACCAGGACTAAACCAGGACTAAACCAGGACTAAACCTGGACTAAACCAGGTCTAAACCAGGACTATACCTGGACTAAACTAGGACTAAACCAGGACCGGACCAGGACTAAATCAGGACTAAACCAGGACTAAACCAGGACTAAACCAGGACTGAACCAGGACTAAACCAGGACTAAACCAGGACCAGACCAGGACTAAACAAGGACTAAACCAGGACTAAACCAGGACTAAACCAGGACTGAACCAGGACTGAACCAGGACTAAACCAGGTCTAAACCAGGACTAAACTCGGACAATACCAGCCTTCACATTCTCCTTTATCACTGTGTCAGATGCCCTCCCTGTGTGTGTCAGATGCCCTTCCGCCTCACCTCGCGCGCTCGTCTGTCTGTGGAGGGTGTGTGGAGGTCCTCAGGGGACTGTCCGAGGAGCCGTGGCCTGTCACAGAGCTCTGGTCCTGGGGGAGACTCGCGCCGGCGCCTCCCTCAGGCCTGGAGGCGCAGACCACATCATGTGATGTGGACGGAGCGACGCCATTGGACGAGAGTGGCTCAGCGACGCTCACATGATCAGCACCAACAGGGTCTGAAAGAACGAAAGGACTGAACCAGGACTAAACCAGGACTAAACCAGGACTGAACCAGGACTGAACCAGGACTGAACCAGGACTAAACCAGGACTAAGCCAGGACTAAACCAGGACTAAACCAGGACTGAACCAGGACTGAACCAGGACTAAACCAGGACTAAACCAGGACTAAACCAGGACTAAACCAGGACTAAACCAGGACTGAACCAGGACTAAACCAGGACTAAACCAGGACTGAACCAGGACTGAACCAGGACTAAACCAGGACTAAGCCAGGACTAAACCAGGACTAAACCAGGACTGAACCAGGACTGAACCAGGACTGAACCAGGACTAAACCAGGACTGAACCAGGACTAAACCAGGACTAAACCAGGACTAAACCAGGACTAAACCAGGACTAAACCAGGACTGAAGCAGCACTAAACCAGGACTAAACCAGGACTAAACCAGGACTCACCTATTTCTGTCCTCTGCTCTCTCTCTTGGGCTCTGCTCCGGTCTGGTCTCGATCCTGGCCTTTGTAAGGTCGTATTTTGAGTCCTGGTTTGGTTCTTGGTTTGGACTGGGCTCTCATCTGTTCGTCTGAAGCTCTTCTCCTCGTTCGCCGCCGTTTTCTCGCTCTGTGATTGGCCGTTTCCCCTCGCCGCTCCCGCCAGCCCCGCCCCGGAGCCCCAGGACTGGCCCCTCCTCTGTGGCGCCTTCACGTGACTGGCTTTGGCGCTGTACATCCTCGCCAGCGTTTGGACTTTGTTTAAAATCCGCTCCGAGTTTTCCAGCAGAACGGGATCGGCGACGGGGCCGGCCTCGAACAGCCCCATCCTCCCCACGTCCGACGCCATTCCCTCGAAAAGAGCGCGATTCGCCGACACGATCCTCGAGTGCCGCGACCACAGTCCAGCTTTTCCCGCCTCCTCTTTACCACATTTTGGTTTCGAGTCTCCGCCGGACGTTTTGCAAACGCCCAAATCGCCGCTAGCATTTTCGGATTCAACATTTTGCGCTAACACCATTTCACCTTTGTTTTCTTCACTTTCTTTTCGCAGTCTTTCTCCAAACTCGCAGCTGACATCCGGACAAACCTCTCCTCCACTTTGCATGACGTTTCCTCCTTCTTTCCCCATCATAGAAGCCTCAACGTTTTCGCCAACAATCACCGCAGGACCTTTTACCGAACTGGTGCTTGTTTGTGCAGAGCTGTTCTTTTCTTTCTCCTCATCCTCCTCTTCCTTCTCTCCCTCGCTCCCTCCCTCCTCCTCCTCCTCCACGGATCCTCCGTCATCCTTGGCTTCCGCGGCGGCTTCGTAATAGCTCCGGATCTTTTCGATGATTTTCTTGTCGCGTTTTCGCCGCGTGGAGCCCCGCGTTAAGCACTCTCTCCTTCGTACTTTTGGCTCCTCGTTTACTAAACACCTTTCAGTGTCTTTATTCAACTTTTCCACTTCGGTTTTCACCTCCAAACTGTTCATTTCTTCGCAAATTTGATCGCCAGCGCTTTCCAAAACTGTCTCTTGGTTTGTTTGTCCAACAGTGGATTCTTGTTCTTCAGAAACGGCGGTGTTTCCAAGCACATTTCCGGGCTTCGTTTCGCGTTCATTGCCGTCTTCCTCCTCCTGCTGCTGCTGCTCCGTCTTCTCAGTTTCTGTCTCCTCCTGGTGGTGCATTGTGGGTAGATTCTCGGGCTCTGTTGCGGTTGTAGATGTGGCCTCCTGGTGCATCGTGGGGAGGGCCTCCTGGTGCATCGTGGGGAGGGCCTCCTGCTGCGTTATGGGGAGGGCCTCCTGGTGCATCGTGGGGAGGGCCTCCTGCTGCGTCGTGGGGAGGGCCTCCTGGTGCATCGTGGGGAGGGCCTCCTGCTGCGTCGTGGGGAGGGCCTCCTGGTGCATCGTGGGGAGGGCCTCCTGGTGCATCGTGGGTAGGGCCTCCTGGTGCATCGTGGGTAGGGCCTCCTGGTGCATCGTGGGTAGGGCCTCCTGGTGCATCGTGGGTAGGGCCTCCTGGTGCATCGTGGGTAGCGGTTTTGGGCTCCCCGGCGAGGCAAGCGGAGGCAGAGGGCAGGTGAAGTTCGAGCGTCCGTTTTCGTTTTGGTTTAGATGTAACTCCTGGAACAAAATATGAGAAAAAGTGTAAAAGTTTCTGCACAAACTCCAGCCCCAGAGGAGACACCAGAGTGATCCTTTGCTAACTGGAGGCTCTGCTCTGTCTGAAGCTCTGTTACTCACTTACTCTGTTACGGTTAGAGCTTCATTTTAATGCAATCTGACCAGAAAGAACTACTGTATTTTTCTGACTATAAGTCGCACTTTTTTCATGGTTTGGGTGTTTCCTGCGACTTATCCTCAGGTGCGACTTATATATGAAATATTTCAGTTCATCTAAACGTAAATGTAACATGGGCGAGGTCCAAACCCGAGGCACCGACTGAATATATTAAAGTCCTTTATGCATCGAAGGAGCCGACGCGTTTTCACAGTGAGATATAATTTCACATGTTGGTGATTTTCACACTGAGCCACAGGGGGCGCTCTCTGTACCAGCATCTGCTCCGCCTCAGGCTCCTCCTCCTGCTCCACTGTCACTTCTGTCTCCACCTGCAGCACCTCACTCCTGTTTTCTGACTTAAATCCACATGGAGACTTTTTCAGTCCAGTGAATCTGGTCCTTTAGTCGACAGAAGCTTCTGTTTTTTCACTGTCTGCAAATGAGCCACGAGGCTTTAAGTTTAGTTTGTGTCAAACTTAAACCAATGAGCACAAACACATTATTACTTACGGTAAATACTGAGCGAGAACCGGAAACATGTGAAGAGCGAAGGAAGAGAGGAACAATCGAGCAGCAGAAAGAAAGTTTGGAGTGAGAGAAACTTGTGTTTGATGGAGAAAAGTGGAGGAAACTCAAACTGAAGTGAAGAAAACAAAAGCTCATCGCGGCTAAAAGCTGAATTTATCTGGAGCTGGAGGAGTTACTCAGAAGTGACACTGAGGATGAAGAATTCAGTGGATTCAGTGATTTGGAGCGAGATGCAGAGTTCAGTAAACTTATTCTGTTCTGTTGTTTCTGCTCTAGTTTTGTGAAGAACTGTTCATATGTGACGTGAACAAACCCGACACATGTTCAGCCTGTTCTTCTGTTCTGTTTCTATAACTCACCTTTAAGAGGAAATGTCGGCTCTTGGTCTGATTTTATAAAATAAATTTCCCCAAAAAATATATTATATTATAGTCTGAGGCAATTTATATCTGATTTTTTCTTCTTCATTCCGCATTTTTTGGTTGGTGACTTATACTCCGGAGCGACTTATAAGTCTAAACCAGGACTGAACCAGGACTAAACCAGGACTAAACCAGGACTAAACCAGGACTAAACCAGCACTGAACCAGGACTAAACCAGGACTAAACCAGGACTAAACCAGGACTAAACCAGGACTGAACCAGGACTAAACCAGGACTAAACCAGGACTAAACCAGCACTGAACCAGGACTAAACCAGGACTAAACCAGGACTAAACCAGGACTAAACCAGGACTGAACCAGGACTAAACCAGGACTGAACCAGGACTAAACTTTAAATCTCTGCTCTCCCAGATGCAGCAGGATCTGTGTGAGGAGCACAGGATCTAAAGCTGTGAGGCTGTGATGGCCTCAGCTGTTTCCTACAGTAAAACCAGTCACTCTGAGACTCTGAAGTGTTCAAAGATCAGAGCTCAAGTCCAAACTGTGTTACTATGTGTGAAATGTGGAGCGATACTTCAGATCCAGGATTTTTAAAGCAGAAAAGAGGAGGTAAAGTCCACAGGAAGTAGAGTCACTGTGGCTGTGGATGGAAACACACGGGACGAACTATCCAGACTTTTACTGTTAAAGAACGAAGGAAACTGGATTCACAGAGCGGGTTTGTGGACTGGGGACATTATTTGCGGAGGACAATTTCTACGGATAATGTGGAGTAATAAAGTCTTTATTTTTGCTATATCCCGAGTTTGTTTGCTGCGTCTCTGTGTCTGCAGCCTTAGTCTAACCGATTCGATTTCCCACTGCACAGGCCAAAGCCCAAAAGACTCGACTGTCGACTCCAGAAGCAACAAGTGAAGATCGACGACTGACGGAGAAGAAGAGAAACTGAAAGTGTTGAAAGAAAAGGGTTCGGGAATGTATTTTTTTTTCGCAAAAATATAATTCCCTGGTAAATAAACGGGATTAGAAACGACATCGATCGACTCTTTTGGGCTTTTGTGCAGTGGGAAATCAGCAGAGGGAAGTGTGAGGTGCTTATAAAGTTGTTTTCTAACGTTTCCAGACACTAATGAGTGAACCAGGCAGAGCGTTTGGTTTGTTAGACTCGTGGCTGTTGTCAGATGGGTTAAAGTGGAGTTAAGCTTCTTCAGTCTGAAGCAAATTGTCGTTTTACGTGGAAGTTCAGAACTTGCCCCCATCACTACACTAGTTCAGAACTTGCCCCCATCACTACACTAGTTCAGAACTTGCCCCCATCACTACACTAGTTTGTTGCCTTGACAGACTCACACACAGTGAGATCTCCACTGAGGAAACACTGATCTGTGCTGTTTTTTGGCTCCTGACAGAATTCCACCACCTCTAGAAACGGACTTTAGTTCCACTTTAACTTGTCAATAATGTGCTATTTTTGACAGCACTAGTTTTACTGTCTGAGAATCAGGAAGTCTCTCCTCTGATTGGTCTGTTATTAATGTTCAGATCTTGATTTAGGGACAAAACGGTGAAATAAAAACTGCAGGATCGTGTGGACAGGTTCAGAGCAACAGCAGCAGGTACAGACGGGCCACGGTTTTTCCACACAAACTGAACTGAGGCGGAGTCGATGGAGCCGAGTCGCGCCCACACTCACTTCCTGCTCGGAGCCTCAGACGTGTCACTCTCACCTGTCTGCTCTCTGTCGGCTCCTCTCGGTCCCAGTCCAGATGCCGGTCTGGGTCCTGGTGCAGATCCGGGTCTTGGTTCTGGGTCTGGTTTAGGAGCTGGAGGATCTCTTCGGTGATTGACAGGGAAGTGGGCGGAGTCACGAGCTCCTCCTCCTCAGGATCCTTCAACACAACACAATTATATAACCATTATTTAAAGCCCAGTGCGGAGCATTTTGGTTATTTTTGCCTGATAAAGTCGTTACCGGCCAAAGACCTGGAACTCCAACTGCTCAGGCCCAGAGACAGTGGAATAAGTGAACGTGCGATAGTATTTTTATCTATTTCTTTATCTGACGGGACAGCGCAGTCAGAGAGTCACAGGCAGAACGAGCAGCTGATGCGACGCACAGACAGAGGCCACGTTCACAGGATGTTTTTAATTCTGAATGAAATAGTTCGGGATTAGTGGCACGGTGGCTGAGTGGCAACACTCAGGCCTCACAGCAAGAAGGTTGCGGGTTCGATCCCCGGGTCGCCCGGGCCTTTCTGTGTGGAGTTTGCATGTTCCTCCCCGTGTCTGGATGGGTTTCCTCCGGGTGCTCCGGTTTCCCCCATCAACCTAAAACATGCAGCACCTGAACTAACATCAAGGACCATGTTGTCCACCCTCCTGTGGGCTCCACCTGCAGAGGGGTTCATAGGGGGGGTCAGGTGCTGTGAGTATTGGGCAGCAAACTGCCCCCGCGACCCAGCCGGATTAAGCGGGAGAAGATGGATGGATAGTTCGGGATTAAAATCTTCTGCACTGAAATGTTGAACTAAAGACCCCAGGATCATGTAGACGGGTTCAGACCAACGTCCTGAGGTCAGAGTGAGGATCTGGACAGCAGCAGGTCCAGAGGCGCCTCACTTTAGCACAAACTGAACTGAGCCAGAGGCCATGGAGCCCAAACACCTGCTGAAGTCGCCCATCAAACTAAACCTACAAAAACTATGTCAGTCGTTTGTGCTGCAAAAAGTTTTGTTTGTGCGATTCTGGTTCTTAAGAAATTTGCAGTTTAATTTTTGGCCGATGATGTCGTCCAGAACCAGAAATGACGTCCTATAATTACCGCAGAAATAATAATGAATAATTTTAGAAATAAACTCACACAAATGACAATTGTCACAGCACAAAACAGCACAAACCAAATACAAACGTTTTCGATCATTTTCTTCCTGTTTTGAGGCTGTTTCACATTCTGAGGTTCTGGACGACGTCATCGACCAAAATAAAACTGTGAATATCTGAAGAACCAGAATCACACAAACGAAACTTTCTGCAGCACAAACGACTGACTCCATTTTGGGCGTTTTTGAGCATTTTTCTTCTTCCTGTGGGTCTGACCCCAGTTTGACCTGTGAAAGAATCGTTAATTTCTCCAAAACTAAAGAAGCACAAATGAAACTTTCTGCAGCACAAACGATGGACAGAGTTTTTGTAGGTTTGCGTTTGATGGGCGACTTCACCGAGGTCATGAACACTTCCTGTTTGGAGCGCGATGTTTAGAGAGTTAATCCCTATTCACACGGGATCAGTTTCACCTGTGGACCTTTGGTGATATTTAATAATTGTGGAGGACGTCTGAGTCTTAATCCTGTGTGAATGCTCCACGTCTGTAATTTGTAAAGTAAAAATTCCACTGCAAATGACCTACGATATTTCGCCAAACACAAATGTCTGGTAATAATATTAGCCCTGTGCGAATCTGCAGCTCAGTGTTTGTTGCTGTAATTGCGTCTTTTCTGTCTATTCCTTTTATTTTCGCGGTCTTTTCTCTATATATTGAGCACATTTTCTATCTCTTTCCCGCTTGAGTAACGGAGGCTGCGGTAGAAATTTTGATGAGCAGTTTTGCGCTTTTTAGGGGCAAATTATAACACAGCCTCACAGCCTCTACATGGAAACTGATCCACAAAAAGGGCGAGAGATCCAAGAGGAGAGACGGCTCTCACAGGACGTTGACCTGGATGACGTGTAGGAGGCGGTAGGGAAATTTATTAACTCCTTTATTAATTTACTTACTGAGCAGAAGCAGATGTCATGTTACGACATATCCATTTGTAACTTCAGTAAAATAGAGTCATTATCCCTGACTCTGGCATTCTGGAGCGAGTTTGGATCTGAGGTTCATGTTTCGACCGGTTCGTTATTAACCCCTGAAGACCTAACGGAAATTTTAGTACATTTAGTACATTCTCACCTGGATTTTTTTCTTAATTCTGCTTTTCAAACTGCCCCTTTTACCCCTAATGAAGTGTTCTACCTCCTTTTGTTCAGTCCAACCTGTTATTTCACAATCTGCTGCTGTAGTTGTGTCATGAGGCTGTGAGAAAAGCTACAGGACCAGAAATAGAGATGAAAAAACTTTCATACAAAAGCCACAACATGTAGAAACAACTTTATGGACATAAAAAAAAAATGCTTAATTTAGGGCCTGAGCTACAAAAATGCAAAATCTCAAGTCTGTAAGTAAATTAAAAATCTCCTTATTGCCCTAAAAACAAAAAAAGTGCAGTGGCTCCATGACTTTCCTGGTCCAGTCCTGGAAACAGCTCCTGTCAGGTCCAGGGCCAGAGCCACAGCACTTCTGCATTTCCAGGGTGGAAATTACATTTGGATTTGTTCATTTGGACTGAAATAAACCTTTAAATAAAAATAGAAAGAGATGCACAATTACACACACCAAGATGTGTCATTTTCCATGTGTGTGAGAATTAACTCCACTTAGAGCGACTTTTTCCCTCGTTCTAAACACACACAGTCAGAGGAGTCGACCATCTTGACTCACTTCACTCTTTGGCAAAGTTTGGCTCCATCAAAATGGACGGAGCGCATGAGTTTGGGGAAAACAAAGTTCCTGTTGGACACTCGTTTTGCTCCCGTCATCACACAGCGTGAGTGTGACGTAGGATAAAGCCGCAGAAATGTACGGAAACCTCTATGTCTGCACTTTCAGAGGGGAAAAGGACGTTTCTGTCTGTTACACTTACAAAGTTCTGCGGTTATAGAAACATGTTCCTCTGTGTCATATATAATGTCATAGGTCTTCAAGGGTTAACAGACTTTGTTTTTCCCGTGCGAATGTGCTGCTGTAACACAGAGGTGACAGGTTGTATTTATCCTGTGTGAATAGGGCTTTATCTTTACATTTTAAGGTTGTGATCACAAAAGTCGTGGTTTAGTCCTGATGTAGACTTTGTTTGGTCCTGTTCTAGTCCGGGTCTAGTCCTGGTTTTGTTCTGTACATAAATCTCACCTGTTCCTGATCTGGATTCTTCTTGACCTGGATTTGGTCTGGATTTGTCGAGTCCGGGTCTAAGTCCCGGTCTAAGTCCTGGTTGAGTTCTGGCTCCACCTCGATGACGGAGGAGGCCAGAGTGCTGCAGCTGCCCGAGTCCAAGGGGCACAGGTCCGACTCGCTCTCCGCCGCCTGGACACAGAGGGAAGTGCAGGACGAACGCCGTGAGGCAAAACTATAGTTGAACTTTTCCCGAGGCCGTTACAGACCGGAATATCGGAACTTCCGGACCTGAATATAACTCGTATCCACTCAATTTTAAAAGAAAAAAATGTGTGCATATATAGGCCGCATCTGTCTATACACACACATATTTTTAAATGTTTTATTAAATACCGGAACAAGCTTTTTCTACACGGTGCCTCTAACACGGCAGGAAAACAACAGGATTATCAAACCAAATAAGAGCCGGGTCCCTTTAAACGCCGGGTGCAGGTGTAGATTTATATATTTATATATTTATATATTTATATATTTATATATTTATATATTTATATATTTATATATTTGTATATTTATATATTTGTATATTTATATATGTATATATTTGTACATTTGTATATTTATATATTTGTATATTTACATATTTATATATTTGTATATTTACATATTTATATATTTGTACATTTGTATATTTATATATTTGTATATTTACATATTTATATATTTATATATTTATATATTTGTATATTTATATATTTGTATATTTATATATGTATATATTTGCATATTTATATATTTGTATATTTGTATATTTATATATTTGTATATTTGCATATTTATATATTTGTATATTATTACTTATTTTTTATTATTATTAATCATTGTATTTATACAGCGCCTTTCATGACACCCAAAGCACTTTACACTTCATTATTCACTCACTCAGACCCGGTGGTGCTACTGTTGTAGCCACAGCTGCCCTGGGGCAGACTGATTGAGGCGAGGCTCCAATCTGCACCATCGGCCCCTCCCACCACCACCACCATCACACCACTTTCATACTGGGCAATGTGGGTGAAATGTCTTGCCTAAGGACACTACGTGCCTGGCGCCCCCCTGTGGCACCTGGAATTCCCAGTGTCTCCATCCAAGTACTAATCAGGCCCTGCTGAGCCTCTGAGATCTGACGGATCAGACTGTGACATGCGGTATGGCCTCAAATTTGTATATTTGTATATTTGTATATTTATATATTTGTACATTTATATATTTATATATTCTGATAAATAAGCGTCGGTTCCAAATAAACGGTGAGTCTAATGTTGGTGCTGAAGACAGAAGTCGAGCTGCAACAGGAGCAGGACTGAAGCTGCATCGTCTCTACACAAACCAAACTTAAACCCACACGGCTCATTTGCATAAACTTAAACCCACATGGCTCATTTGCATAAACTTAAACCCACATGGATCATTTGCATAAACTTAAACCCACATGGCTCATTTGCATAAACTTAAACCCACATGGCTCATTTGCATAAACTTAAACCCACATGGCTCATTTGCATAAACTTAAACCCACATGGCTCATTTGCATAAACTTAAACCCACACGGCTCATTTGCATAAACTTAAACCCACATGGCTCATTTGCATAACTGTTTTTAAATGTGACCCACAGGTGGACGGTGCGATTCCCGCGTCCACAGATAAATGCTGCTGTTGTGTCCTCAGGGCACTGAGTGAAGCTGTGAGCCTTCAGAAAAGCACGATGTAAAAATATGACCATCTATTTATTTTACTTTTCAAATTCAAAAAGTTTATTTCCAATTTCCATTTGTTCTGAGGCTTCTAAATAAATAATAATAAATAAAAGGAAAAGTGTCCAAGTGTTTTTCTTTGAGTAGATTCTTTGGGAGTGACTGTGGAGTATTACGACATTCCCTGGGAAACCAGCAGAGCACAGAAAGGACTCATGCTGCTCAGTGAGGCAGATTTTCTTCAGATGAAAAACTAAAACAAGCCAAAAAATGTCTCCCATGTGTCTTATGCTCCTCTGTGTTTGCACATAACCGCAGACTCAATTGTCTCCAAACATTTTTCCGCAGCTCCACACTGAGCCTCTCTCACCTCTGCCCCACGTCCCGCCCATCGTCTGAAAGCTCTTGTAATAGGCTCAAACTATATGTCAATCATTTTCTGGACAAACCAAAGACTGAAGCTTTTGCCGTGGAGAGCTCGGCTCGCACATGCATAAAGACGCTGAGAGGCTGAGCTCCTTCTGTTCACCGGGCTGTGCCTGCTGCACTGAACCCCGGATCATCTCGGGGATGGTCTCATTTTGAAGAGGAGAGTGGGAGGAAAACAAACAGACCCAACAGCACCAACAGAAGTGAAAGATAAGATGGCGAAAAGATGAGAAGTGTACGAGATATGTTTTCATTCATCACTCATCCATTTAGACAAACATGGACTTTCTGGATTATTTCCCCACATGGAATTATTTTATGAAAAAACACCTGGATGTTCATTGAATATCCTGCTTGACTTGTTAATGTTGTGTAATCGCCCGCGGGCGGCGGGTTGTGAGACGTTAAATATAATAAGTAATGTAATGTTCAGGCTCTTACCTTCAGAGCTGCAGGACAAACAGAACGAAGAACAGAGAAGCACAGGAGAGAAAAACATTAACACGTTAGAAACATGGCAACAGTGTCTATGTATAAAAGTATATGTACATGTATGTGGTATATATGTGAGTATATGTACAAGTATGTGGTATATATGTGAGTATATGTACATGTATGTGGTATATATGTGAGTATATGTACATGTATGTGGTATATATGTGAGTATATGTACATGTATGTGGTATATATGTGAGTATATGTACATGTATGTGGTATATATGTGAGTATATGTACATGTATGTGGTATATATGTGAGTATATGTACATGTATGTGGTATATATGTGAGTATATGTACATGTATGTGGTATATATGTGAGTATATGTACATGTATGGGGTATATGTTTGTATACGTGAGTATATATATGTATATGTGTGCGTATATATATGTATAAATGTGAGTATATATATGTGTATATATGAGTATATATGAGTATATATGTGTATATATGAGTGTATATAAATATATATGTGTATATATGTGTATATGTGAGTGTGTATAAATATATATGTGTATATATGAGTATATATGTGTATATATGTGTATATGTGAGTATATGTATATATGTGTGTATATGTGAGTATATGTATATATGTGTGTATATGTGAGTATATGTATATATGTGTGTATATGTGAGTATGTGCAGGTGTAAAACAGCACAATAACCTGTCGTACTGAGGTGGTGCAGTAACTCACGGCTGTGGTGAAACGCGGCCTCGATGTCTTTGGCTGGAGCTGAAACAGACCAATCAGAGAGTGAGCTGACAGAAGCAGGAAGTAAACCATCCAATCAGAGAGAGAGCCGACAGAAGCAGGAAGTAAACCATCCAATCAGAGAGAGAGCTGACAGAAGCAGGAAGTAAACCATCCAATCAGAGAGAGAGCCGACAGAAGCAGGAAGTAAACCGTCCAATCAGAGAGTGAGCTGACAGAAGCAGGAAGTAAACCGTCCAATCAGAGAGTGAGCTGACAGAAGCAGGAAGTAAACCGTCCAATCAGAGAGAGAGCTGACAGAAGCAGGAAGTAAACCGTCCAATCAGAGAGTGAGCTGACAGAAGCAGGAAGTAAACCGTCCAATCAGAGAGAGAGCAGTACCTGACTGGCGGCGGCTGCGGCGGAGCGGGAGGTTTCCGTCCAGCAGCAGAGGGAGGCTCTTCCTGCTCTTCTCTGGGGTGAAGGACAGCGCCTCCTGTGGCTCTGGAGGGACAAACACAGAGGATCATATATTATTCACTTATTTAAATTTATATTTAAAACCTGTTTTCAACACTTTTTACCATCTTCATGTTCTGGGGACTTTTACATCACAGATGATGTTTTTGGTACGTTTAGTGTTTTTTTATGATCATAGGTGGATTAAACGCTCCGAGGTTTGACCTGAGTGAACAAACGCTTCAAATTCAGACGCACTGTGACGCTACAGCAGCACAAAGACTCTCTATGATTATGTATTATGTATTATTAGGATGAGGATTATATTATACGCTGAGCACCGAGCAGGTTTGAAGGATTCTCCCTTTTCAGTATTTGCTTTTGTTTCAGGTTCAGGCGTTGCTATCGCAGCATCAGGTGACACACAGGCAGGTTTTGTGGTGATGCGACGGTGGCGTCCAAGCGCCCGAAATGAGGACAAAATGTGAAAAATGAGGACGCAGAACAGAGGTCCAGACAGAAGTCTCCAGAACCGGACTGTCCCAATCCACTGTCTGAAATCAGTGGTGTTCAGATAGAGGATGTGGCCTCTGTGTGGAGCCAGGGGGCGCTCCAAAAGACTGAGGCCAAACTGAGCCTAACCACGCTGCGCTCACAGTTTGTGCAAATGTCCTCTGGGAGGCGCTACGTCACCCCACATCCAAAGACCAACCGCTAAATCTTTTATCCCTACTGACCTAAAGCTTTTAAATAGAAAGTAGTTTTGCTTGTGTCCCTGATGCACTGAGGTTTGAATCTATGTCGTGTGTTGTATGTGTTTGTTTTTATATTTATATAGTTTGTGGACTGTGCACAAGCAGAGATGTGCAAACTGAACTGCCCTTTGGGATTAATAAAGTTGCTGATTGATCCAGACGAATGTTCACCCTAATCTGAGGTCAAACACAAACTACGTCAAAAGAAATGTGAAAAAGAAGAAGAAGTTTGTTTAAAGTTGATGTTTCTTTAGCCTTTAGCATCATTAGCCTGTTGTTTAGCTACAGGTCAGAACTCGTAACGTTAAACTGAGAAACATAACCAGACCCAGAACACGAGCACATGTGACTAAATCAATAAATGTGAAATACAGTGAACCGTCACCATAACGTGGTTCACCTTTCGCGGATTCGCTGTTTCGCTGATTTTTTAATGCTTTTTTCCCCAGTGCCTTGTGTTCTGAATCCTGAGGCTGAGGTCGTCCAGAAGTGAAAAAGTCACGTTGGTCTTTCACTCAGACCAGTGTCCACAGTTTCTGTGCCTCGTCTCTGTTCAGCCCGACACATTTACCTCTGCAAATTTTCTCCAGGACAAAACCACAATGTGGAGGAAATGTTCTGAAGGCCGAGGAAGATGAAACTATCACAGAAAAAGAGAAACTTCTGGAGCTGCTGAAGGTAGAAGCTCTGCGGCTGTAGACGTCTTTACAGAATAAATGAATCTGAGGTTCGTTCCATAAAGAAAGAGGAAAATAACAAGGACGACAGCAGCAATAAGTTTTAACCCTCGAAGACCTACGGTATCGTCCACGACTCAGAGGAACATGTTTGTATAACCGCAGAACTTTGTAAGTGTAAAAGACAGAACCGTCCTTTTCCCCTCTGAAAGTGCAGACATAGAGGTTTCCGTACATTTCTGCGGCTTTATCCTACGTCACACTCACGCTGTGTGATGACGGGAGCAAAACGAGTGTCCAACAGGAACTTTGTTTTCCCCAAACTCATGCGCTCCGTCCATTTTGATGGAGCCAAACTTTGCCAAAGAGTGAAGTGAGTCAAGATGGTCGACTCCTCTGACTGTGTGTGTTTATAACGAGGGAAAAAGTCGCTCTAAGTGGAGTTAATTCTCACACACATGGAAAATGACACATCTTGGTGTGTGTAATTGTGCATCTCTTTCTATTTTTATTTAAAGGTTTATTTCAGTCCAAATGAACAAATCCAAATGTAATTTCCACCCTGGAAATGCAGAAGTGCTGTGGCTCTGGCCCTGGACCTGACAGGAGCTGTTTCCAGGACTGGACCAGGAAAGTCATGGAGCCACTGCACTTTTTTTGTTTTTAGGGCAATAAGGAGATTTTTAATTTACTTACAGACTTGAGATTTTGCATTTTTGTAGCTCAGGCCCTAAATTAAGCATTTTTTATGTCCATAAAGTTGTTTCTACATGTTTGGTGTTTTTTTTTTTTTCGTCTCTATTTCTGGTCCTGTAGCTTTTCTCACAGCCTCATGACACAACTACAGCAGCAGATTGTGAAATAACAGGTTGGACTGAACAAAAGGAGGTAGAACACTTCATTAGGGGTAAAAGGGGCAGTTTTACACTTCATTAGGGGTAAAAGGGGCAGTTTTACACTTCATTAGGGGGTAAAAGGGGCAGTTTTAAAAGCAACATTAAGAACAAAATCCAGGTGAGGAGAAATGTACTAAAATGTCCCTCAGGTCTTCAGGGGTTAACAAGGAGGCAAAAAGGACAAGACCAGCGTAAGGATGGAGTCACTTCAGCTTTGTGGATTAATTATATTTACAGTCAAAATGATTAAAATTTAAAGACATTATTGAGTTACAGACTATACAAATTATATTTAAGGCAAAACCCAGACTATGACCTGCAGATATTCACAGGCTGTTCACAGAGGGAACAGGGTTATGATCTGAGAGGGAAATTTGATTATAAAGTTACAAGGGTGAAACAAAAGGGAGGTTTCTGTATTTCTGTTTGTGGAGGAAGATTGTGGAATAAGTTAAATGTGGAGCTCAAGCAACGTCCAGATTTAAAACAGTTTAAAAAATGTTTTAAAAAAACACTTTGTCACATTATACTAATGAAGGAGCTTCTTTTCGAGATACTTATTGTTATAGTTGGTGTGAAAGGAACGATCTCATGTGTGTACAGGATCATTTCAATGTGCACGAGGACTTAGAGCTGTAAAGTCGGTTAAATCCTAATGAAAGAAGAACAGGAAGTGAAAAGGACTAAGTGTCTAAATTTGGAGAAGGGGCGGGATTTAATGAGTTTTTTTTTACTTCCTCCAACTCCTTTTCGGGCTAATAAACAAATTTGATGGTCCTTGTTAAACTGTTCTGTCTTTTTGTTTCTTGTATTGGAGTGTGCAGGTCTGGACTTGTGTAATGTGCTCAAAATAAATCAACCATTGATGACTGCAGAAAAAAGAATTTGAGAAACGCTTTGGACTTGAAAATGTCCTGCAGGGACAGGTACATGCAGTCATTATTCAAATGATTATTTGGGAGTTTTTTAAAAACTGTCATAGTTATTTGTAAGAAACGTTTATATTTTTATTTCTTAATCAAATGTTTGGGCCTGAAAACAGGTTTGGATCTTTGGTTTCGTTCGATACTACAGTATTGGATTGTAGTCCTGGTTCAGTCCTGGTTCAGTCCTGGTTCAGTCCTGGTTTAGTCCTGGTTTAGTCCTGGTTTAGTCCTGGTTCAGTCCTGGTTTAGTCCTGGTTTAGTCCTGGTTTAGTCCTGGTTTAGTCCTGGTTCAGTCCTGGTTCAGTCCTGGTTTAGTCCTAGTTTAGTCCTGGTTCAGTCCTGGTTTAGTCCTGGTTTAGTCCTGGTTTAGTCCTGGTTCAGTCCTGGTTCAGTCCTGGTTTAGTCCTGGTTTAGTCCTGGTTCAGTCCTGGTTTAGTCCTGGTTTAGTCCTGATTTAGTCCTGGTTTAGTCTTAGTTCAGTCCTGGTGTAGTCCAGCTATAGTCCTGGTTTAGTCCTGGTTTAATCCTGATTTAGACCTTGTTTAGACCTGGTTTAGTCCTGGTTTAGTCCTGGTTTAGTCCTGGTTTAGTCTTAGTTCAGTCCTGGTTTAGTCCTGGTTTAGACCTTGTTTAGACCAGGTTTAGTCCTGGCTTAGTCCTGGTTTAGTCCTGGTTCAGTCCTGGTTTAGTCCTGGTTTAGTCCTGGTTTAGTCCTGGTTTAGTCTTAGTTCAGTCCTGGTTTAGTCCTGGTTTAGTCTTAGTTCAGTCCTGCTTTAATCCTGGTTCAGTCCTGGTTTAGTCCTGGTTTAGTCCTGATTTATTCCTGGTTTAGTCTTAGTTCAGTCCTGGTTTAGTCTTAGTTCAGTCCTGCTTTAATCCTGGTTCAGTCCTGGTTCAGTCCTGGTTTAGTCCTGGTTTAGTCCTGGTTTAGTCTTGGTTCAGTCCTGGTTCAGTCCTGGTTCAGTCCTGGTTCAGTCCTGGTTTAGTCCTGGTTTAGTCCTGGTTTAGTCCTGGTTCAGTCCTGGTTTAGTCCTGGTTCAGTCCTGGTTCAGTCCTGGTTTAGTCCTGGTTTAGTCCTGGTTTAGTCCTGGTTCAGTCCTGGTTCAGTCCTGGTTTAGTCCTGGTTTAGTCCTGGTTTAGTCCTGGTTTAGTCCTGGTTTAGTCTTAGTTCAGTCCTGGTTTAGTCCTGGTTTAGTCTTAGTTCAGTCCTGCTTTAATCCTGGTTCAGTCCTGGTTTAGTCCTGGTTTAGTCCTGATTTATTCCTGGTTTAGTCTTAGTTCAGTCCTGGTTTAGTCTTAGTTCAGTCCTGCTTTAATCCTGGTTCAGTCCTGGTTCAGTCCTGGTTTAGTCCTGGTTTAGTCCTGGTTTAGTCTTGGTTCAGTCCTGGTTCAGTCCTGGTTTAGTCCTGGTTTAGTCCTGGTTTAGTCCTGGTTTAGTCCTGGTTTAGTCCTGGTTCAGTCCTGGTTTAGACCTGGTTTAGTCCTGGTTTAGTCCTGGTTCAGTCCTGGTTCAGTCCTGGTTTAGTCCTGGTTTAGTCCTGGTTCAGTCCTGGTTGAGACCTGGTTTAGTCCTGGTTCAGTCCTGGTTCAGTCCTGGTTCAGTCCTGGTTTAGTCTTAGTTCAGTCCTGGTTCAGTCCTGGTTCAGTCCTGGTTCAGTCCTGGTTTAGTCCTGGTTTAGTCTTTGTTCAGTCCTGGTTTAGTCCTGGTTTAGTCTTAGTTTAGTCCTGGTTTAGTCCTGGTTTAGTCCTGGTTTAGTCTTAGTTCAGTCCTGGTTTAGTCCTGGTTTAGTCTTAGTTTAGTCCTGGTTTAGTCTTAGTTCAGTCCTGGTTTAGTCCTGGTTTAGTCTTAGTTTAGTCCTGGTTTAGTCCTGGTTTAGTCTTAGTTCAGTCCTGGTTTAGTCCTGGTTCAGTCTTAGTGTAGTCCTGGTTTAGTCCTGGGTTAGTCTTAGTTCAGTCCTGGTTTAGTCCTAGTTTAGTCTTAGTTTAGTCCTGGTTTAGTCCTGGTTTAGTCTTAGTTACGTCCTGGTTTAGTCCTGGTTTAGTCTTAGTTTAGTCCTGGTTTAGTCCTGGTTTAGTCCTGGTTTAGTCTTTGTTCAGTCCTGGTTTAGTCTTAGTTCAGTCCTGATTTAGTCCTGGTTTAGTCTTAGTTCAGTCCTGCTTTAATCCTGGTTCAGTCCTGGTTCAGTCCTGGTTTAGTCCTGGTTTAGTCTTAGTTCAGTCCTGCTTTAATCCTGGTTCAGTCCTGGTTCAGTCCTGGTTTAGTCCTGGTTTAGACCTGGTTTAGTCCTGGTTTAGTCCTGGTTCAGTCCTGGTTTAGACCTGGTTTAGTCCTGGTTTAGTCCTGGTTCAGTCCTGGTTCAGTCCTGGTTTAGTCCTGGTTTAGTCCTGGTTCAGTCCTGGTTGAGACCTGGTTTAGTCCTGGTTCAGTCCTGGTTCAGTCCTGGTTTAGTCCTGGTTTAATCTTAGTTCAGTCCTGGTTTAGTCTTAGTTCAGTCCTGGTTTAGTCCTGGTTTAGTCCTGGTTCAGTCCTGGTTTAGTCCTGGTTTAGTCTTTGTTCAGTCCTGGTTTAGTCCTGGTTTAGTCTTAGTTTAGTCCTGGTTTAGTCCTGGTTTAGTCTTAGTTCAGTCCTGGTTTAGTCCTGGTTTAGTTTTAGTTTAGTCCTGGTTTAGTCTTAGTTCAGTCCTGGTTTAGTCCTGGTTTAGTCTTAGTTTAGTCCTGGTTTAGTCCTGGTTTAGTCTTAGTTCAGTCCTGGTTTAGTCCTGGTTTAGTCCTGGGTTAGTCTTAGTTCAGTCCTGGTTTAGTCCTAGTTTAGTCTTAGTTTAGTCCTGGTTTAGTCTTAGTTCAGTCCTGGTTTAGTCCTGGTTTAGTCTTAGTTTAGTCCTGGTTTAGTCCTGGTTTAGTCTTAGTTTATTCCTGGTTTAGTCCTGGTTCAGTCCTGGTTTAGACCTAGTTTATTCCTGGTTTAGTCCTGGTTTAGTCCTGGTTTAGTCTTAGTTTAGTCCTGGTTTAGTCCTGGTTTAGTCTTAGTTCAGTCCTGGTTTAGTCCTGGTTTAGTCTTAGTTCAGTCCTGGTTTAGTCCTGGTTTAGTCTTAGTTTAGTCCTGGTTCAGTCCTGGTTTAGTCCTGGTTTAGTCCTGGTTTAGTCCTGGTTTAGTCCTGGTTTAGTCTTAGTTCAGTCCTGGTTTAGTCCTGGTTTAGTCCTGGTTTAGTCCTGGTTTAGTCTTAGTTTAGTCCTGGTTCAGTCCTGGTTTAATCCTGGTTTAGTCCTAGTTTAGTCCTGGTTCAGTCCTGGTTTAGTCCTGGTTTAATCCTGGTTTAGTCCTAGTTTAGTCCTGGTTTAGTCCTGGTTCAGTCCTGGTTTAGTCCTGGTTCAGTCCTGGTTTAGTCCTCGTTTAGTCCTGGTTCAGTCCTGGTTTAGTCCTGGTTCAGTCCTGGTTCAGTCCTGGTTTAGTCCTGGTTTAGTCCTGGTTCAGTCCTGGTTTAGTCCTGGTTTAGTCCTGGTTTAGTCCTGGTTTAGTCCTAGTTTAGTCCTGGTTTAGTCCTGGTTTAGTCCTGGTTTAGTCTTAGTTCAGTCCTGGTTTAGTCCTGGTTTAGTCTTAGTTCAGTCCTGGTTTAGTCCTGGTTTAGTCCTGGTTTAGTCTTAGTTTAGTCCTGGTTCAGTCCTGGTTTAGTCCTGGTTTAGTCCTGGTTTAATCCTGGTTTAGTCCTAGTTTAGTCCTGGTTCAGTCCTGGTTTAGTCCTGGTTTAATCCTGGTTTAGTCCTAGTTTAGTCCTGGTTTAGTCCTGGTTCAGTCCTGGTTTAGTCCTGGTTCAGTCCTGGTTCAGTCCTGGTTTAGTCCTAGTTTAGTCCTGGTTCAGTCCTGGTTTAGTCCTGGTTTAGTCCTGGTTCAGTCCTGGTTTAGTCCTGGTTTAGTCCTGGTTTAGTCCTGGTTCAGTCCTGGTTCAGTCCTGGTTCAGTCCTGGTTTAGTCCTGGTTCAGTCCTGGTTTAGTCCTGGTTTAGTCCTGGTTTAGTCCTGGTTTAGTCTTGGTTTAGTCCTGGTTCAGTCCTGCTTTAGTCCTGGTTTAGTCCTGGTTCAGTCCTGGTTTAGTCCTGGTTTAATCCTGGTTTAGTCCTAGTTTAGTCCTGGTTTAGTCCTGGTTCAGTCCTGGTTTAGTCCTGGTTCAGTCCTGGTTTAGTCCTCGTTTAGTCCTGGTTTAGTCCTGGTTCAGTCCTGGTTCAGTCCTGGTTCAGTCCTGGTTCAGTCCTGGTTTAGTCCTGGTTCAGTCCTGGTTCAGTCCTGGTTTAGTCCTGGTTTAGTCCTAGTTTAGTCCTGGTTTAGTCCTGGTTTAGTCCTGGTTTAGTCCTGGTTTAGTCTTAGTTAAGTCCTGGTTTAGTCCTGGTTTAGTCTTAGTTCAGTCCTGGTTTAGTCCTGGTTTAGTCCTGGTTTAGTCTTAGTTTAGTCCTGGTTCAGTCCTGGTTTAGTCCTGGTTTAATCCTGGTTTAGTCCTAGTTTAGTCCTGGTTCAGTCCTGGTTTAGTCCTGGTTTAATCCTGGTTTAGTCCTAGTTTAGTCCTGGTTTAGTCCTGGTTCAGTCCTGGTTTAGTCCTGGTTCAGTCCTGGTTCAGTCCTGGTTTAGTCCTAGTTTAGTCCTGGTTCAGTCCTGGTTTAGTCCTGGTTTAGTCCTGGTTCAGTCCTGGTTTAGTCCTCGTTTAGTCCTGGTTTAGTCCTGGTTCAGTCCTGGTTTAGTCCTGGTTCAGTCCTGGTTTAGACCTGGTTCAGCTTTGGTTTAGTCCTGATTCAGCCTGGGTTTAGTCCTGGTTTAATCCTAGTTTAGTCCTGGTTCAGTCCTGGTTTAATCCTAGTTTAGTCCTGGTTCAGTCCTGATTTAGTCCTCGTTCAGTCCTGGTTCAGTCCTGGTTTAGTCCTGGTTTAGTCCAGGTTTAGACCTGGTTTCGTCCTGGTTTCGTCCTGGTTTCGTCCTAGTTTAGTCCTGGTTTAGTCCTGGTTCAGTCCTGGTTCAGTCCTGGTTCAGTCCTGGTTCAGTCCTGGTTTAGTCCTGGTTCAGTCCTGGTTTAGTCCTGGTTTAGTCCTGGTTTAGTCCTGGTTTAGTCCTAGTTTAGTCCTGGTTTAGTCCTGGTTTAGTCCTGGTTTAGTCTTAGTTCAGTCCTGGTTTAGTCCTGGTTTAGTCTTAGTTCAGTCCTGGTTTAGTCCTGGTTTAGTCCTGGTTTAGTCTTAGTTTAGTCCTGGTTCAGTCCTGGTTTAGTCCTGGTTTAGTCCTGGTTTAGTCCTAGTTTAGTCCTGGTTCAGTCCTGGTTTAGTCCTGGTTTAGTCCTGGTTTAGTCCTGGTTTAGTCCTGGTTCAGTCCTGGTTTAATCCTGGTTCAGTACCGGTTTAGACCTGGTTCAGTCCTGGTTCAGTCCTGGTTTAGTCCTAGTTTAGTCCTGGTTCAGTCCTGGTTTAGTCCTGGTTTAGTCCTAGTTTAGTCCTGGTTCAGTCCCGGTTTAATCCCGGTTCAGTCCTGGTTCAGTCCTGGTTTAGTCCTGGTTTAGTCCTGGTTCAGTCCTGGTTCAGTCTTAGTTCAGTCCTGGTGTAGTCCAGCTATAGTCCTGGTTTAGTCCTGGTTTAGTCCTGATTTAGACCTTGTTTAGACCTGGTTTAGTCCTGGTTTAGTCCTGGTTTAGTCCTGGTTTAGTCTTAGTTCAGTCCTGGTTTAGTCCTGGTTTAGACCTTGTTTAGACCAGGTTTAGTCCTGGCTTAGTCCTGGTTTAGTCCTGGTTCAGTCCTGGTTTAGTCCTGGTTTAGTCCTGGTTTAGTCCTGGTTTAGTCTTAGTTCAGTCCTGGTTTAGTCCTGGTTTAGTCTTAGTTCAGTCCTGCTTTAATCCTGGTTCAGTCCTGGTTTAGTCCTGGTTTAGTCCTGGTTTAGTCCTGGTTTAGTCTTAGTTCAGTCCTGGTTTAGTCTTCGTTCAGTCCTGCTTTAATCCTGGTTCAGTCCTGGTTCAGTCCTGGTTTAGTCCTGGTTTAGTCCTGGTTTAGTCTTGGTTCAGTCCTGGTTCAGTCCTGGTTCAGTCCTGGTTCAGTCCTGGTTTAGTCCTGGTTTAGTCCTGGTTTAGTCCTGGTTCAGTCCTGGTTTAGTCCTGGTTCAGTCCTGGTTCAGTCCTGGTTTAGTCCTGGTTTAGTCCTGGTTTAGTCCTGGTTCAGTCCTGGTTCAGTCCTGGTTTAGTCCTGGTTTAGTCCTGGTTTAGTCCTGGTTTAGTCCTGGTTTAGTCTTAGTTCAGTCCTGGTTTAGTCCTGGTTTAGTCTTAGTTCAGTCCTGCTTTAATCCTGGTTCAGTCCTGGTTTAGTCCTGGTTTAGTCCTGGTTTAGTCCTGGTTTAGTCTTTGTTCAGTCCTGGTTTAGTCTTAGTTCAGTCCTGATTTATTCCTGGTTTAGTCCTGGTTTAGTCCTGGTTTAGTCCTGGTTTAGTCCTGGTTTAGTCTTGGTTCAGTCCTGGTTCAGTCCTGGTTTAGTCCTGGTTTAGTCCTGGTTTAGACCTGGTTTAGTCCTGGTTTAGTCCTGGTTCAGTCCTGGTTTAGACCTGGTTTAGTCCTGGTTTAATCCTGGTTCAGTCCTGGTTCAGTCCTGGTTTAGTCCTGGTTTGGTCCTGGTTCAGTCCTGGTTGAGACCTGGTTTAGTCCTGGTTCAGTCCTGGTTCAGTCCTGGTTCAGTCCTGGTTTAGTCTTAGTTCAGTCCTGGTTTAGTCTTAGTTCAGTCCTGGTTTAGTCCTGGTTTAGTCCTGGTTCAGTCCTGGTTCAGTCCTGGTTTAGTCCTGGTTTAGTCTATGTTCAGTCCTGGTTTAGTCTTAGTTTAGTCCTGGTTTAGTCCTGGTTTAGTCCTGGTTTAGTCCTGGTTTAGTCTTAGTTTAGTCCTGGTTTAGTCTTAGTTCAGTCCTGGTTTAGTCCTGGTTTAGTCTTAGTTTAGTCCTGGTTTAGTCCTGGTTTAGTCTTAGTTCAGTCCTGGTTTAGTCCTGGTTTAGTCCTGGTTTAGTCCTGGGTTAGTCTTAGTTCAGTCCTGGTTTAGTCCTAGTTTAGTCTTAGTTTAGTCCTGGTTTAGTCCTGGTTTAGTCTTAGTTACGTCCTGGTTTAGTCCTGGTTTAGTCTTAGTTTAGTCCTGGTTTAGTCCTGGTTTAGTCCTGGTTTAGTCTTTGTTCAGTCCTGGTTTAGTCTTAGTTCAGTCCTGCTTTAATCCTGGTTCAGTCCTGGTTCAGTCCTGGTTTAGTCCTGGTTCAGTCCTGGTTCAGTCCTGATTTAGTCCTGGTTTAGTCTTAGTTCAGTCCTGCTTTAATCCTGGTTCAGTCCTGGTTCAGTCCTGGTTTAGTCCTGGTTTAGACCTGGTTTAGTCCTGGTTTAGTCCTGGTTCAGTCCTGGTTTAGACCTGGTTTAGTCCTGGTTTAGTCCTGGTTCAGTCCTGGTTCAGTCCTGGTTTAGTCCTGGTTTAGTCCTGGTTCAGTCCTGGTTGAGACCTGGTTTAGTCCTGGTTCAGTCCTGGTTCAGTCCTGGTTTAGTCCTGGTTTAATCTTAGTTCAGTCCTGGTTTAGTCTTAGTTCAGTCCTGGTTTAGTCCTGGTTCAGTCCTGGTTTAGTCCTGGTTTAGTCTTTGTTCAGTCCTGGTTTAGTCCTGGTTTAGTCTTAGTTTAGTCCTGGTTTAGTCCTGGTTTAGTCTTAGTTCAGTCCTGGTTTAGTCCTGGTTTAGTCCTGGTTTAGTCCTGGTTTAGTCTTAGTTCAGTCCTGGTTTAGTCCTGGTTTAGTCTTAGTTTAGTCCTGGTTTAGTCCTGGTTTAGTCTTAGTTCAGTCCTGGTTTAGTCCTGGTTTAGTCCTGGGTTAGTCTTAGTTCAGTCCTGGTTTAGTCCTAGTTTAGTCTTAGTTTAGTCCTGGTTTAGTCTTAGTTCAGTCCTGGTTTAGTCCTGGTTTAGTCTTAGTTTAGTCCTGGTTTAGTCCTGGTTTAGTCTTAGTTTATTCCTGGTTTAGTCCTGGTTCAGTCCTGGTTTAGACCTAGTTTAGTCCTGGTTTAGTCCTGGTTTAGTCCTGGTTTAGTCTTAGTTTAGTCCTGGTTTAGTCCTGGTTTAGTCTTAGTTCAGTCCTGGTTTAGTCCTGGTTTAGTCTTAGTTCAGTCCTGGTTTAGTCCTGGTTTAGTCTTAGTTTAGTCCTGGTTCAGTCCTGGTTTAGTCCTGGTTTAGTCCTGGTTTAGTCCTGGTTTAGTCCTGGTTTAGTCTTAGTTCAGTCCTGGTTTAGTCCTGGTTTAGTCCTGGTTTAGTCCTGGTTTAGTCTTAGTTTAGTCCTGGTTCAGTCCTGGTTTAATCCTGGTTTAGTCCTAGTTTAGTCCTGGTTCAGTCCTGGTTTAGTCCTGGTTTAATCCTGGTTTAGTCCTAGTTTAGTCCTGGTTTAGTCCTGGTTCAGTCCTGGTTTAGTCCTGGTTCAGTCCTGGTTTAGTCCTCGTTTAGTCCTGGTTTAGTCCTGGTTTAGTCCTGGTTCAGTCCTGGTTCAGTCCTGGTTTAGTCCTGGTTTAGTCCTGGTTCAGTCCTGGTTTAGTCCTGGTTTAGTCCTGGTTTAGTCCTAGTTTAGTCCTGGTTTAGTCCTGGTTTAGTCCTGGTTTAGTCCTGGTTTAGTCTTAGTTCAGTCCTGGTTTAGTCCTGGTTTAGTCTTAGTTCAGTCCTGGTTTAGTCCTGGTTTAGTCCTGGTTTAGTCTTAGTTTAGTCCTGGTTCAGTCCTGGTTTAGTCCTGGTTTAGTCCTGGTTTAGTCCTGGTTTAGTCCTAGTTTAGTCCTGGTTCAGTCCTGGTTTAGTCCTGGTTTAGTCCTGGTTTAGTCCTAGTTTAGTCCTGGTTTAGTCCTGGTTCAGTCCTGGTTTAGTCCTGGTTCAGTCCTGGTTCAGTCCTGGTTTAGTCCTAGTTTAGTCCTGGTTCAGTCCTGGTTTAGTCCTGGTTTAGTCCTGGTTCAGTCCTGGTTTAGTCCTGGTTTAGTCCTGGTTTAGTCCTGGTTCAGTCCTGGTTCAGTCCTGGTTCAGTCCTGGTTTAGTCCTGGTTCAGTCCTGGTTTAGTCCTGGTTTAGTCCTGGTTTAGTCCTGGTTTAGTCCTAGTTTAGTCCTGGTTCAGTCCTGGTTTAATCCTGGTTTAGTCCTGGTTCAGTCCTGGTTTAGTCCTGGTTTAATCCTGGTTTAGTCCTAGTTTAGTCCTGGTTTAGTCCTGGTTCAGTCCTGGTTTAGTCCTGGTTCAGTCCTGGTTTAGTCCTCGTTTAGTCCTGGTTTAGTCCTGGTTCAGTCCTGGTTCAGTCCTGGTTCAGTCCTGGTTTAGTCCTGGTTTAGTCCTGGTTCAGTCCTGGTTTAGTCCTGGTTTAGTCCTGGTTTAGTCCTACTTTAGTCCTAGTTTAGTCCTGGTTTAGTCCTGGTTTAGTCCTGGTTTAGTCTTAGTTCAGTCCTGGTTTAGTCCTGGTTTATTCTTAGTTCAGTCCTGGTTTAGTCCTGGTTTAGTCTTAGTTTAGTCCTGGTTCAGTCCTGGTTTAGTCCTGGTTTAATCCTGGTTTAGTCCTAGTTTAGTCCTGGTTCAGTCCTGGTTTAGTCCTGGTTTAATCCTGGTTTAGTCCTAGTTTAGTCCTGGTTTAGTCCTGGTTCAGTCCTGGTTTAGTCCTGGTTCAGTCCTGGTTCAGTCCTGGTTTAGTCCTAGTTTAGTCCTGGTTCAGTCCTGGTTTAGTCCTGGTTTAGTCCTGGTTCAGTCCTGGTTTAGTCCTCGTTTAGTCCTGGTTTAGTCCTGGTTCAGTCCTGGTTCAGTCCTGGTTCAGTCCTGGTTTAGTCCTGGTTCAGTCCTGGTTTAGTCCTGGTTTAGTCCTGGTTTAGTCCTGGTTTAGTCCTGGTTCAGTCCTGGTTCAGTCCTGGTTGAATCCTGGTTTAATCCTGGTTTAGTCCAGGTTTAGAAATGGTTTAATCCTGGTTTAGTCCTCGTTTAGTCCAGGTTTAGACCTGGTTCATTCCTGGTTCATTCCTGGTTCAGTCCTGGTTTAGTCCTCGTTTAGTCCAGGTTTAGACCTGGTTCATTCCTGGTTCAGTCCTGGTTCAGTCCTGGTTCAGTCCTGGTTTAGTCCTGGTTCAGTCCTGGTTTAGTCCTGGTTTAGTCCTGGTTTAGTCCTGGTTTAGTCCTAGTTTAGTCCTGGTTTAGTCCTGGTTTAGTCCTGGTTTAGTCTTAGTTCAGTCCTGGTTTAGTCCTGGTTTAGTCTTAGTTCAGTCCTGGTTTAGTCCTGGTTTAGTCCTGGTTTAGTCTTAGTTTAGTCCTGGTTCAGTCCTGGTTTAGTCCTGGTTTAGTCCTGGTTTAGTCCTGGTTTAGTCCTGGTTCAGTCCTGGTTTAGTCCTGGTTTAATCCTGGTTTAGTCCTGGTTTAGTCCTGGTTCAGTCCTGGTTTAGTCCTGGTTTAGTCCCGGTTTAGTCCCGGTTCAGTCCCGGTTCAGTCCTGGTTTAGTCCTAGTTTAGTCCTGGTTCAGTCCTGGTTTAGTCCTGGTTTAGTCCTGGTTCAGTCCTGGTTTAGTCCTGGTTTAGTCCTGGTTCAGTCCTGGTTCAGTCCTGGTTCAGTCCTGGTTTAGTCCTGGTTCAGTCCTGGTTCAGTCCTGGTTCAGTCCTGGTTTAGTCCTGGTTTAGTCCTGGTTTAGTCCTGGTTCAGTCCTGGTTCAGTCCTGGTTCAGTCCTGGTTTAGTACTGGTTCAGTCCTGGTTTAGTCCTGGTTTAGTCCTGGTTTAGTCCTGGTTTAGTCCTAGTTTAGTCCTGGTTTAGTCCTGGTTTAGTCCTGGTTTAGTCTTAGTTCAGTCCTGGTTTAGTCCTGGTTTAGTCTTAGTTCAGTCCTGGTTTAGTCCTGGTTTAGTCCTGGTTTAGTCCTGGTTTAGTCCTGGTTTAGTCCTGGTTTAGTCCTGGTTTAGTCCTGGTTTAGTCCTAGTTTAGTCCTGGTTCAGTCCTGGTTTAGTCCTGGTTTAATCCTGGTTTAGTCCTAGTTTAGTCCTGGTTTAGTCCTGGTTCAGTCCTGGTTTAGTCCTGGTTCAGTCCTGGTTCAGTCCTGGTTTAGTCCTAGTTTAGTCCTGGTTCAGTCCTGGTTTAGTCCTGGTTTAGTCCTGGTTCAGTCCTGGTTTAGTCCTGGTTTAGTCCTGGTTTAGTCCTGGTTCAGTCCTGGTTCAGTCCTGGTTCAGTCCTGGTTTAGTCCTGGTTCAGTCCTGGTTCAGTCCTGGTTCAGTCCTGGTTTAGTCCTGGTTTAGTCCTGGTTTAGTCCTGGTTCAGTCCTGGTTCAGTCCTGGGTCAGTCCTGGTTTAGTACTGGATCAGTCCTGGTTAAGTCCTGGTTCAGACCTGGTTCAGTTCTGGTTTAGTACTGGATCAGTCCTGGTTTAGTCCTGGATCAGTCCTGGTTTAGTCCTGGTTTAGTCCTGGTTCAGTCCTGGTTCAGTCCTGGTTCAGTCCTGGTTCAGTCCTGGTTTAGTCCTGGTTCAGTCCTGGTTCAGTCCTGGTTCAGTCCTGGTTTAGTCCTGGTTTCTGACCGGACTGTCTCCTTCCTCTGTGGAAGTTGTGCAGATCCTCCAGTCTGGGAGAGGAGCAGGACTTCAGCGCCTCCTGCTGGAACTGCGGCGCTACAACAGGAAACAGGCCGTTACAAATGCCCCCAGGAAAATCTCTTCATTCACAGGTTCCACCTCCGGTTTACGGACGTGGTTCTGAACTGTTCATTGACACAGTTTAAACTTTCGGTCGTTCTGAAGCCCGTGGAGACGATGTGGAAAAAGAGGATTTGTGCAAAAGTCTAAAATTGGATGAAATAAAAATGAAATTAAACCCACTTTGGCAGAAGTTGTCTCCCAGAACCTGTCGAGCCTGAAACACAAAGTACAGACCTGGTTTAGTCCTGGTTTAGTCCTGGTTTAGTCCTGATTAAGTCCTGGTTTAGTTCTGGTTTAGTTCTGATTCAGTCCTGGTTTAGACCTGGTTTAGACCTGATTTAGTCCTAGTTTAGTCTTAGTTCAGTCTTGGTTCAGTCCTGGTTCAGTCCTGGTCTAGACCTGGTTAAGTCCTGGTTTAGTCCTGGTTTATAGTCCTGGTTTAGTCCTGGTTTAGTCCTGGTTTAGTCCTAGTTTAGTCTTAGTTCAGTCTTGGTTCAGTCTTAGTTCAGTCCTGGTTCAGTCCTGGTTCAGTCCTGGTCTAGACCTGGTTCAGTACCTTCTGGGGCAGTGACGCTGGGTGGTTTTCTACGATGAGTCTCTTGAGGTAATGAACCCACAGCCTCTTCTCCTCCTGGTTCTTGGTCTGAAAAACAAAATCCAAACCTCAAAGCCTGGTCCGGTCTGGTCTGGTCCGGGCTGGTCTGGTCCGGTCTGGTTTGGTCTGGTCCGGGCTGGTCTGGTCCGGTCTGGTCCGGTCCGGTCTGGTTTGGCCTGGTCCGGGCTGGTCTGGTCCGGTCTGGTCCGGTCCGGTCTGGTTTGGTCTGGTCTGGTTTGGTCTGGTCCGATCTGGTCCGGTCTGGTCTGGGCTGGTCTGGTTTGGTCTGGTCCGATCTGGTCCGGTCTGGTCTGGGCTGGTCTGGTCCGGTCTGGTCCGGTGCAGTCTGGTTTGGTCTGGTTTGGTCTGGTCCGGCCTGGTTTGGTCTGGTCTCTTAAGTGAGACTCGGGGATTCTGGAGCGAGTTTGGATCTGAGGTTCATGTTTCGACCGGTTCGTTATTAACCCCTGAAGACCTAACGGAAATTTTAGTACATTTAGTACATTCTCACCTGGATTTTTTTCTTAATTCTGCTTTTCAAACTGCCCCTTTTACCCCTAATGAAGTGTTCTACCTCCTTTTGTTCAGTCCAACCTGTTATTTCACAATCTGCTGCTGTAGTTGTGTCATGAGGCTGTGAGAAAAGCTACAGGACCAGAAATAGAGATGAAAAAAAAAACAAAATAAAATTCACTCTTTTATACAAAACCCACAGCAAACATGTAGAAACTACTTTATGGACATAAAAAACACTTAATTTAGGGCCTGAGCTACAAAAGTGCAAAATCTCAAGTCTGTAAGTAAATTAAAAATCTCCTTATTGCCCTAAAAACAAAAAAAGTGCAGTGGCTCCATGACTTTCCTGGTCCAGTCCTGGAAACAGCTCCTGTCAGGTCCAGGGCCAGAGCCACAGCACTTCTGCATTTCCAGGGTGGAAATTACATTTGGATTTGTTCATTTGGACTGAAATAAACCTTTAAATAAAAATAGAAAGAGATGCACAATTACACACACCAAGATGTGTCATTTTCCATGTGTGTGAGAATTAACTCCACTTAGAGCGACTTTTTCCCTCGTTATAAACACACACAGTCAGAGGAGTCGACCATCTTGACTCACTTCACTCTTTGGCAAAGTTTGGCTCCATCAAAATGGACGGAGCGCATGAGTTTGGGGAAAACAAAGTTCCTGTTGGACACTCGTTTTGCTCCCGTCATCACACAGCGTGAGTGTGACGTAGGATAAAGCCGCAGAAATGTACGGAAACGTACGAGTCAGAGGTTAGGACATAGGGGTTAGAGTGTAGGGGTTAGGGTGTAGGGGTTAGGACATAGGGGTTAGGGTGTAGGGGTTAGGACATAGGGGTTAGGGTGTAGAGGTTAGGACATAGGGGTTAGGGTGTAGGGGTTAGGACATAGGGGTTAGGGTGTAGGGGTTAGGACATAGGGGTTAGGGTGTAGGGGTTAGGGTGTAGGGGTTAGGACATAGGGGTTAGGGTGTAGGGGTTAGGGTGTAGGGGTTAGGACATAGGGGTTAGGGTGTAGGGGTTAGGACATAGGGGTTAGGGTGTAGGGGTTAGGACGTAGGGGTTAGGGTGTAGGGGTTAGGACATAGGGGTTAGGACATAGGGGTTAGGGTGTAGGGGTTAGGACATAGGGGTTAGGGTGTAGGGGTTAGGGTGTAGGGGTTAGGGTGTAGGGGTTAGGACATAGGGGTTAGGACATAGGGGTTAGGGTGTAGGGGTTAGGACATAGGGGTTAGGGTGTAGGGGTTAGGACATAGGGGTTAGGGTGTAGGGGTTAGGACATAGGGGTTAGGGTGTAGGGGTTAGGACATAGGGGTTAGGACATAGGGGTTAGGACATAGGGATTAGGGTGTAGGGGTTAGGGGGTAGGGGTTAGGACATAGGGGTTAGGACATAGGGATTAGGACATAGGGGTTAGGACATATGGGTTAGGGGGTAGGGGTTAGGACATAGGGGTTAGGGTGTAGGGGTTAGGGTGTAGGGGTTAGGACATAGGGGTTAGGACATAGGGGTTAGGGTGTAGGGGTTAGGACATAGGGGTTAGGGTGTAGGGGTTAGGGTGTAGGGGTTAGGACATAGGGGTTAGGACATAGGGGTTAGAACATAGCTGTTAGGGTGTAGGGGTTAGGGTGTAGGGGTTAGGACATAGGGGTTAGGACATAGGGGTTAGGACACAGGGGTTAGGGTGTAGGGGTTAGGGTGTAGGGGTTAGGACATAGGGGTTAGGACATAGGGGTTAGGACATAGGGGTTAGGACATAGGGGTTAGGGTGTAGGGGTTAGGGTGTAGGGGTTAGGACATAGGGGTTAGGACATAGGGGTTAGGGTGTAGGGGTTAGGACATAGGGGTTAGGACATAGGGGTTAGGGCGTAGGGGTTAGGGTGTAGGGGTTAGGGTGTAGGGGTTAGGACATAGGGGTTAGGACATAGGGGTTAGGGTGTAGGGGTTAGGACATAGGGGTTAGGACATAGGGGTTAGGGTGTAGGGGTTAGGACATAGGGGTTAGGGTGTAGGGGTTAGGACATAGGGGTTAGGGGGTAGGGGTTAGGACATAGGGGTTAGGGTGTAGGGGTTAGGACATAGGGGTTAGGACATAGGGGTTAGGACATAGGGGTTAGAACATAGCTGTTAGGGTGTAGGGGTTAGGGTGTAGGGGTTAGGACATAGGGGTTAGGACATAGGGGTTAGGACACAGGGGTTAGGGTGTAGGGGTTAGGACATAGGGGTTAGGACATAGGGGTTAGGACATAGGGGTTAGGACATAGGGGTTAGGGCGTAGGGGTTAGGGTGTAGGGGTTAAGGTGTAGGGGTTAGGACATAGGGGTTAGGACATAGGGGTTAGGGTGTAGGGGTTAGGACATAGGGGTTAGGACATAGGGGTTAGGGCGTAGGGGTTAGGGTGTAGGGGTTAGGGTGTAGGGGTTAGGACATAGGGGTTAGGGTGTAGGGGTTAGGGTGTAGGGGTTAGGACATAGGGGTTAGGACATAGGGGTTAGGACATAGGGGTTAGGACATAGGGGTTAGGGCGTAGGGGTTAGGGTGTAGGGGTTAGGGTGTAGGGGTTAGGACATAGGGGTTAGGACGTAGGGGTTAGGGTGTAGGGGTTAGGGTGTAGGGGTTAGGGTGTAGGGGTTAGGGTGTAGGGGTTAGGGTGTAGGGGTTAGGACATAGGGGTTAGGACATAAAGGTTAGGGTGTAGGGGTTAGGACATAGGGGTTAGGACATAGGGGTTAGGACATAGGGGTTAGGGTGTAGGGGTTAGGGTGTAGGGGTTAGGGTGTAGGGGTTAGGACATAGGGGTTAGGACATAGGGGTTAGGGTGTAGGGGTTAGGACATAAGGGTTAGGGTGTAGGGGTTAGGACAAAGGGGTTAGGACGTGGGGGTTAGGGGTTTAGGGGTTAGGACATAAGGGTTAGGGTGTAGGGGTTAGGACATAGGGGTTAGGACATAGGGGTTAGGACATAGGGGTTAGGACATAGGGGTTAGGGCGTAGGGGTTAGGGTGTAGGGGGTTAGGGTGTGGGGTTAGGACATAGGGGTTAGGACATAGGGGTTAGGACATAGGGGTTAGGGTGTAGGGGTTAGGGTGTAGGGGTTAGGGTGTAGGGGTTAGGACATAGGGGTTAGGACATAAAGGTTAGGGTGTAGGGGTTAGGACATAGGGGTTAGGACATAGGGGTTAGGACATAGGGGTTAGGACATAGGGGTTAGGGTGTAGGGGTTAGGGTGTAGGGGTTAGGGTGTAGGGGTTAGGACATAGGGGTTAGGACATAGGGGTTAGGGTGTAGGGGTTAGGACATAAGGGTTAGGGTGTAGGGGTTAGGACAAAGGGGTTAGGGTGTAGGGGTTAGGGTGTAGGGGTTAGGACATAAGGGTTAGGGTGTAGGGGTTAGGACATAGGGGTTAGGACATAGGGGTTAGGACATAGGGGTTAGGGTGTAGCACAGACCTGGACGATGTGCTGCTGTTTCCTGATGCTCTGGTCTGAGATCTTGAAGCACAGAGGGTCCTTCAGAGTCTCCACCAGCAGCAGGTTACAGCACTGACAAACAGAAACCAGTGTGAACAGGGCGAGGGAGGGCATCTGACACACAGGGAGGGCATCTGACACACGGGGAGGGCATCTGACACACAGGGAGGGCATCTGACACACGGGGAGGGCATCTGACTCACAAAGATGTGTGTGCTGTAGACGAAGTGGTCGAGGCGTTTCTTGGCGATGAGGAGCATTCGGTCGAAGAGGAAGAACGCTCGCTCCTTCTTCACCCGGTGGACCCGGAAAGAACCCTCCAGAACCAGCTCCCCGAACACAGACAGGTCCGGCCCGGTCCAGTTCACCAGCAGCGCCTCGATCTCCTGCACACACAGTTAAAGCCACAGTACGTAACTTTTCTGCCAAAATGCAGACTAAAGTTTAAACCACGATGTTTCCTTATGGCTTCATTTATTCTTCACCTGCCTGCACCAATGAGGAACCTGCCTGGACCAATGAAGAACCTGCCTGGACCAATGAAGAACCTGCCTGGACCAATGAAGAACCTGCCTGGACCAATGAAGAACCTGCCTGGACCAATGAGGAACCTGCCTGGACCAATGAAGAACCGAGGAACCTGTCTGGACCAATGAGGAACCTGCCTGGACCAATGAGGAACCTGCCTGGACCAATGAGGAACCTGCCTGGACCAATGAGGAACCTGCCTGGACCAATGAAGAACCGAGGGACCTGTCTGGACCAATGAGGAACCTGCCTGCACCAATGAAGAACCTGCCTGGACCAATGAGGAACCTGCCTGGACCAATGAGGAACCTGCCTGGACCAATGAGGAACCTGCCTGGACCAATGAAGAACCGAGGAACCTGTCTGGACCAATGAGGAACCTGCCTGCACCAATGAAGAACCTGCCTGGACCAATGAGGAACCTGCCTGGACCAATGAGGAACCTGCCTGGACCAATGAAGAACCTGCCTGGACCAATGAAGAACCTGCCTGGACCAATGAAGAACCTGCCTGGACCAATGAGGAACCTGCCTGGACCAATGAAGAACCGAGGAACCTGTCTGGACCAATGAGGAACCTGCCTGCACCAGTGAAGAACCTGCCTGGACCAATGAGGAACCTGCCTGGACCAATGAGGAACCTGCCTGGACCAATGAGGAACCTGCCTGGACCAATGAGGAACCTGCCTGGACCAATGAAGAACCGAGGAACCTGTCTGGACCAATGAGGAACCTGCCTGCACCAATGAAGAACCTGCCTGGACCAATGAGGAACCTGCCTGGACCAATGAGGAACCTGCCTGGACCAATGAGGAACCTGCCTGGACCAATGAAGAACCGAGGAACCTGTCTGGACCAATGAGGAACCTGCCTGCACCAATGAAGAACCTGCCTGGACCAATGAGGAACCTGCCTGGACCAATGAGGAACCTGCCTGGACCAATGAGGAACCTGCCTGGACCAATGAAGAACCGAGGAACCTGCCTGGACCAATGACGAACCTGCCTGCACCACTACCGTTGTCCGAGCAACTCAACAGCTGTCATCTCTGATAACAACACTGGAGGACGATCACTACAGATCTGTTCTGCTCATGTTCATTTTACAGATGTTCTTGTCCATCCAAAGATGAAGACATATAACTCTTCATCACTGCTGTGGGCAAAGGAAGTGTTCCCGAAGAAAAGTCATTGTTCCTGTGGGCGGAAGCACCACAGGCCTGGAGCTAAACGCTCCATCGCTCCACTGATGTGTTTATGTAATAAATACACTAAAGTCTCGACCGGGAAAACACAGATGCGTCGGGGCATCTGAATAAAAGCAAAGGCGTCACCATTAGCAGGACTCTTATGGACGTGCGTCACTATAGCCCCGCCCCCAGCACTATAGCCCCGCCCCCAGCACTATAGCCCCGCCCCCAGTACTATAGCCCCGCCCCAGCACTATAACCCCGCCCCCAGCACTATAGCCCCGCTCCTCACACTATAGCCCCGCCCCCTGCACCTATGTCACCGGTTCTTGTTTCTGGAGCCTTTAGTTGGTGCTGAGTTGAACCGGTTCTTCAGGGCCAGACCCGGTTTATTTATGTGGAAAAACAAAAAACTGTTTCAAGTTTTGGCTCCTTGCCGATACCTAAGTCTCAAGCCCAGGCATGAGACTTAGGTATCGGCACAATTATTGATCTTTTCCATCAGTGTGGCACAGTATGACTGTTTAACGTGAGTTGATAGATTGGGCACCAGGCTGTCGCTAGTTCAGTCGAACAGTTTTTAATCAAAGTTGCAGATAGACCATCAGGGCCGTAGATTTTCTCTTGTAAACTTTACTGAAGGCAGCCTGCACTTGCTGTGGAGTAATCTTGAGTTCACACTGGTCAGACAAGGCAACAGAGTCTATGATCTCCCTTCCACACATGGAAGAGTCATGAGTCTCAAATCTCAGAAAGAAGTCATTTAATTCATTAGCTCAGGATTCATTGTTCATGGTAATAAGTTGCTTGTAACTCGTGGTCATGTTTGAGAGACTTTTCAGCTGGTCCCACAGACGTTTATTGTTCGATGTTCTGTAGCTATGCTCAGTACTTGAACACTGTTTCTTCCTGGCTTTGCCTAGGAGCTGATCTAGTTCTTTCTGTGTAACTGCCATCGCTAATCTGTCTTTATTTTTAAAAGCTATTCTTTTCCTGTTAATGCACAGTTTGACTTCCTTGGTGATGTGGGGCTTATTGTTTGGGAAATGTAAAATCTTTTTCTTCTCCACCACATTATCCACACAAAAGTTTATGTAGTCAGTTATTGTTACAGTTGCTTCCTCCAGCTCTGGGCTATGGAAGATGCTCCAGTCTGTGCTTAGACAGAAACCCTTTAATGCCTCTAGACTCTCCTCTGTCCATGTGAGCAGGTCTCGGACTGAGGGTTACTGGATTTCAGAGCAGATTTATATATTGGTATAAGGTTCACTGTCGCATGGTCTGAATTCCCAATTGGGGGTAAAAGTTTAGATTGAAACGCCTCTTTTATGTTATGCTTCTGCAAACAGCTTTACGCACTGAGCTGCTCTGTCACTATCTCACCTCTGAGCAAGCGCCGCACGGCAAAAGCTCTTCAGCCATTGGTTCTTCCAGAAAATGATTGACAGATCTGAAAGAACCAATGACTGAAGAGCTTTTTCCGTGCAGCGCTCGCTCGGACATGTGTAATACGCCGCTAACTGGACGCCTCCTTTTGTTCTGTGAGCTGTGCCACTGCACCACAGCCCGGATCATCTCGGGGAGGGTCTCATTTTGTAGCTTAGAGTCTGAAGAAAACAAACAGACCCACAGCGCTAACAGGAGTGAATGCTAAGCTAAGCGTAAGGATGAAAATGGACAGACATGTTTTCATACGTCTCATCCATTCAGACAAACACGTCTTTCTGGATTATTTCCCCACATGGAATTATTTGATGAAAAAACTCCTGGATCTTCTTTTTCTGTGACTGTTCTGGACTAACTGAGCTCAGCTGTTCCTGGACTGAAACAGTTTCGGACAGAAGCGGCTCAAAGGTCAGAAATGCACATTGTTGTTTTGATTATTTTTGATTATTTTTTGATTATTCACCTGCAGCCGCACGGCGTGCTCCTGCTTCCTCTTCATGTCGTTGATGTACCAGGCAACCGCTGTCATGGTAACGATGGCGTCCTCCACCACCTCGTACCCACGATCCGACTTGGACAAGTGTTTAGAGAGTTCCTGAAACAGAACCAGAACCAGAACCAGAACCAGTTCAGTTTATATAAAAAAACCACATTGGAATAAAAGGTGCAAGCAGCTCCCAGTGCACAGCAACATTCATCCATTCACACAACACATGAGCATGAAAACCTAGGCCACATAAAAAAGATCCAGGACTGGACCAGGACCAAACCAGGACCAAGACCAGGACCAGGACTGGACCAGGACTAAACCAGGACCAGGACTGGACCAGGACCAGGACCAAACCAGGACCAGGAACAGGACCAGGACTGGACCAGGACTAAACCAGGACCAGGACTGGACCAGGACCAGGACCAGGACCAGGACTGGACCAAGACCAGGACTAAAGTAGGACACTAATGAGTGAACCAGGCAGAGCGTTTTGTTTGTTAGACTCGTGGCTGTTGTCAGATGGGTTAAAGTGGAGTTAAGCTTCTTCAGTCTGAAGCAAATTGGTGTTTTACGTGGAAGTTCAGAACTTGCCCCCATCACTACACTAGTTCAGAACTTGCCCCCATCACTACACTAGTTCAGAACTTGCCCCCATCACTGCACTAGTTCAGAACTTGCCCCCATCACTACACTAGTTCAGAACTTGCCCCCATCACTGCACTAGTTCAGAACTTGCCCCCATCACTACACTAGTTCAGAACTTGCCCCCATCACTACACTAGTTTGTTGCCTTGACA
>CM060668.1:2068867-2073867 GCA_030686955.1 Odontamblyopus rebecca
ACCCGGGGATTTACTTCATCTGTTTATTTCCTGATTTCTTCTGTTTATTTCCTGATTTCTGTTTATTTCCTGATGTCTTCTGTTTATTTCCTGATTTCTGTTTATTTCCTGATTTTTTCTGTTTATTTCCTGATTTTTTCTGTTTATTTCCTGATTTCTGTTTTGTCTCTAAAGGTTTTTACATTTTTAAAGGAATCTGTAAGAGGTAAAAAAAAAAAAAAGCTCTAAAGACAGAAAACTGTAGAGTCCAACTAAACCAGAACTAAACCAGGTCTAAACCAGGACTAAACCAGAACTAAACCAGGTCTAAACCAGGACTGAACCAGATCTAAACCAGGTCTAAACCAGGACTGAACCAGATCTAAACCAGGTCTAAACCAGAACTGAACCAGATCTAAACCAGGTCTAAACCAGGACTAAACCAGAACTAAACCAGGTCTAAACCAGGACTAAACCAGGACTGAACCAGATCTAAACCAGGACTAAATCAGAACTAAACCAGGTCTAAACCAGGACTGAACCAGATCTAAACCAGGTCTAAACCAGTACTAAACCATAACTAAACCAGGTCTAAACCAGGACTAAACCAGGACTGAACCAGATCTAAACCAGGACTAAACCAGAACTAAACCAGGTCTAAACCAGGACTGAACCAGATCTAAACCAGGTCTAAACCAGGACTAAACCAGAACTAAACCAGGTCTAAACCAGGACTAAACCAGGACTGAACCAGATCTAAACCAGGACTAAACCAGAACTAAACCAGGTCTAAACCAGGACTAAACCAAGACTAAACCAGGACTAAACCAGGACTAAACCAGGTCTAAACCAGGACTAAACCAGGTCTAAACCAGGACTAAACCAGGACTAAACAGGACTAAACCAGGACTAAACCAGGTCTAAACCAGGACTAAACCAGGTCTAAACCAGGACTAAACCAGGACTAAACAGGACTAAACCAGGACAAAACCAGGACTAAACCAGGACTAAACCAGGACTAAACCAGGGCTAAACCAGGGCTAAACTTGGACTAAACCAGGACTAAACCAGGTCTAAACCAGGACTAAACCAGGACTAAACCAGGGCTAAACCAGGACTAAACCAGGGCTAAACCAGGGCTAAACCAGGGCTAAACTAGGACTAAACCAGGACTAAACCAGGTCTAAACCAGGACTAAACCAGGACTAAACCAGGGCTAAACCAGGGCTAAACCAGGGCTGAACCAGGACTGAACCAGGTCTAAACCAGGACTAAACCAGGACTAAACCAGGTCTAAACCAGGACTAAACCAGGGCTAAACCAGGACTAAACCAGGACTAAACCAGGGCTGAACCAGGTCTGAACCAGGACTAAACCAGGACTAAACCAGGACTGAACCAGGTCTAAACCAGGACTAACCCAGGGCTAAACCAGGACTAAACCAGGACTAAATCAGGACTGAACGAGGTCTAAACCAGGACAAAACCAGGACTGAACCAGGACTAAACCAGATCTAAACCAGGACTAAACCAGGACTAAACCAGGTCTGAACCAGAGTCCTGTACTTGACCTGGTTCAGATCCTGATGAAGTCCTCCTGGTCCTTGTGTTTCTGGATGTTTCCGTTGTGCCATTGAGCAGTTTTATTGGCTGTTGGTCTGATTTCAGCGAGAGGAAAAATGTCTCACCTCATAAACCCGGTCCAGACCTGGTCCAGACCCGGCCCAGACCAGGTTTAGACCTGGTTTAGATCTGGTTTAGTCCTGGTTCAGTCCTTGTTTAGACCTGGTTTAGACCTGGTTTAGTCCTGGTTTAGTCCTGGTTCAGTCCTGGTTTAGACCTGGTTTAGACCTGGTTTAGTCCTGGTTTAGTCCTGGTTTAGACCTGGTTTAGTCCTGGTTTAGTCCTGGTTTAGACCTGGTTTAGACCTGATTTAGACGTGGTTTAGACCTGGTTTAGTCCTGGTTTAGACCTGGTTTAGACCTGGTTTAGTCCTGGTTTAGACCTGGTTTAGACCTGGTTTAGACCTGGTTTAGTCCTGGTTTAGTCCTGGTTTAGACCTGGTTTAGTCCTGGTTTAGACCTGGTTTAGACCTGGTTTAGTCCTGGTTTAGTCCTGGTTTAGACCTGGTTTAGACCTGGTTTAGACCTGGTTTAGTCCTGGTTTAGTCCTGGTTTAGACCTGGTTTAGTCCTGGTTTAGACCTGGTTTAGACCTGGTTTAGTCCTGGTTTAGTCCTGGTTTAGACCTGGTTTAGTCCTGGTTTAGACCTGGTTTAGTCCTGGTTTAGTCCTGGTTTAGACCTGGTTTAGTCCTGGTTTAGTCCAGTTCAGATAAACGGACAAATAAAAAGTCCAGATTCTTGGACTTAAATCCAAATGAAACTCACTCGTTCCACGAAACACTCGGCGATGGCGGCGGCGTCAGGACTGCGCTCGAGATCCTCCAGGAGGTCACTGCAGAGAGAGAGAGGTCAGGACCAGGACCAGGACCAGACCAGGACCAGGACTGGACCAGGACCAGGACCCGACCAGGACCAGACCAGGACCAGGACCAGGACCAGGACCAGACCAGGACCAGGACCAGACCAGGACCAGGACCAGACCAGGACCAGGACCAGGACCAGGACCAGACCAGGACCAGGACCAGGACCAGGACCAGGACCAGACCAGGACCAGGACCAGGACCAGGACCAGGACCAGGACCAGGACCAGACCAGGACCAGGACTGGACCAGGACCAGGACCCGACCAGGACTGGACCAGGACCAGGACCAGGACCAGACCAGGACCAGGACCAGGACCAGGACCAGACCAGGACCAGGACCGGACCAGGACCAGAGCAGGACCCGGTCCAGTACCAGGACCAGGACCCGACCAGGACTGGACCAGGACCAGGACCAGGACCAGGACCAGGACCAGGACCGGACCAGGACCAGGACTGGGACCAGGACCAGGACCGGACCAGGACCAGGACCCGACCAGGACCAGGACCAGGACTGGACCAGGACCAGGACCGGACCAGGACCAGGACCAGGACCAGGACCGGACCAGGACCAGGACCAGGACCAGACCAGGACCAGGACCAGGACCAGGACCAGACCAGGACCAGGACCAGGACCAGGGCTAGGACCAGGGCCAGGACCAGGACTGGACCAGGACCAGGGCCAGGACCAGAGCCAGAGCCAGGACCAAGACCAGGGCCAGAGCCAGAACAGGACCAGGGCCACGACCAGGACTGAACCAGGACCAGGACCAGGACCAGGACCAGGACCAGGACTCACACCAGGACCAGGACCAGGACCAGGACTCACACCAGGACCAGGACCAAGACCAGGACTAGGACCAGGACCAGGACCAGGAGCAGGACTGGACCAGGACCAGGACCAGGAGCAGGACCAGGACCAGGACCAGGACCAGACCAGGACCAGGACCAGGACCAGGACCAGACCAGGACCAGGACCAGGACCAGGACCAGGACCAGACCAGGACCAGGACCAGACCAGGACCAGGACCAGGACCAGGACCAGGACCAGACCAGGACCAGGACCAGACCAGGACCAGACCAAGACCAGGACCAGACCAGGACCAGGACCAGACCAGGACCAGACCAGGACCAGGACCAGACCAGGACCAGGACTGGACCAGGACCAGGACCCGACCAGGACTGGACCAGGACCAGGACCAGGACCAGACCAGGACCAGGACCAGGACCAGGACCAGACCAGGACCAGGACCAGACCAGGACCAGACCAGGACCAGGACCCGACCAGGACTGGACCAGGACCAGGACCAGGACCAGGACCAGACCAGGACCAGGACTGGACCAGGACCAGGACCCGACCAGGACTGGACCAGGACCAGGACCAGGACCAGACCAGGACCAGGACCAGGACCAGACCAGGACCAGGACCAGGACCAGGACCAGGACCAGACCAGGACCAGGACCAGGACCAGACCAGGACCAGGACCAGACCAGGATCAGGACCCGACCAGGACTGGACCAGGACCAGGTCCAGGACTGGACCAGGACCAGGACCCGACCAGGAGTGGTCCAGGACCAGGACCAGGACCAGACCAGGACCAGGACCAGGACCAGGACCAGACCAGGACCAGGACCAGGACCAGGACCAGACCAGGACCAGGACCAGGACCAGACCAGGACCAGGACCAGGACCAGGACCAGGACCAGGACCAGGACCAGGACCAGACCAGGACCAGGACCAGGACCAGGACCAGGACCAGGACCAGACCAGGACCAGGACCAGACCAGGACCAGGACCCGACCAGGACTGGACCAGGACCAGGACCAGGACCAGGACCAGACCAGGACCAGGACTGGACCAGGACCAGGACCTGACCAGGACTGGACCAGGACCAGGACCAGGACCAGACCAGGACCAGGACTGGACCAGGACTGGACCAGGACCAGGACCAGGACCAGGACCAGGACCAGGACCAGGACCAGGACCAGACCAGGACCAGGACCAGGTTTGGACCAGGTTTGGACCAGGTTTGGACCAGGTTTAGTCCAGGTTTAGTCCTGGTTTAGTCCTGGTTTAGTCCTGGTTTAGTCCTGGTTTAGTCCTGGTTTAGTCCTGGTTTAGTCCTGGTTAGTTTCGTGGGCAGATTCTTTTGCTGGTGGATAATTTAAGTTTGGATTTTTTTGAGTTTTTCCTCTGAAGTCTGCAGTGTTTCTGTCGCCTGCACAGATAAAACTCTCTGTTCTGTCGCGTTTCACTGATTTCATCAAAATCACACTGGAGGAGTTCATGTTTCAACGGCACATTTACACCCGCGGGGTCAGAACCGCCGTTTGAGACGCGCTGCTTCAGGGAAACAGGAAATAAAATCATTTGTCACATGATGACGGGGCTCAAACCGTTTCCCGCCAATCAGAATTAATCTTTCATCTACACGTGAGCCCCGGAGCGGCTTTCCGGAACTCTCCGCCCTAAAGCCTCGGAGTCTAGACCAGGTCTAAACCAGGTCTAAACCAGGTCTGAACCAGGTCTAAACCAGGTC
>CM060668.1:2078867-2086367 GCA_030686955.1 Odontamblyopus rebecca
TAAACCAAGACTAGACCAGGACTAAACCAGGACTGAACCAGGACTAAACCAGGACTAAACCAGGACTGAACCAGGACTGAACCAGGACTAAACCAGGACTAAACCAGGACTGAACCAGGACTAAACCAGGACTAAACCAAGACTAGACCAGGACTAAGGGGAGATGTGGAGCTCATGTTTCAGAAAAGTCACGTCATGAAGAAAGTATGAGACAGAAAAGTGAATCAGCCAAAGAGAAATCGCTCCTGCTGAGAAAGAGACAGACGGAGAGGAGGAGGGAGAGAAGTCGACTCCAGAAGCAACAAGTGAAGATCGACGACTGACGGAGAAGAAGAGAAACTGAAAGTGTTGAAAGAAAATGGTTCAGGAATGTGTTTTTAGTGTTTTTTCCCTGGTAAATAAACGGGATCAGAAACGACATCGATCGAGTCTTTTGGGCTTTGGTGCAGTGGGAAATCAGCAGAGGGAAGTGTGAGGTGTTTATAAAGATGTTTTCTAACGTTTCCAGACACTAATGAGTGAACCAGGCAGAGCGTTTGGTTTGTTAGACTCGTGGCTGTTGTCAGATGGGTTAAAGTGGAGTTAAGCTTCTTCAGTCTGAAGCAAATTGTCGTTTTACGTGGAAGTTCAGAACTTGCCCCCATCACTGCACTAGTTCAGAACTTGCCCCCATCACTGCACTAGTTCAGAACTTGCCCCCATCACTGCACTAGTTCAGAACTTGCCCCCATCACTGCACTAGTTCAGAACTTGCCCCCATCACTACACTAGTTTGTTGCCTTGACAGACTCACACACAGTGAGATCTCCACCGAGGAAACACTGATCTGTGCCGTTTTTTGGCTCCTGACAGAATTCACCTCTAGAAACGACTTTAGCTTCAGACGGGTCAGAGTTACACTTAAAGAGCGTTTCATTTCTTTTTCCTGACAGGTTTTACCTCATTAACCCTCGAAGACCTACGGAATATGTTTCTATAACCGCAGAACTTTGTAAGTGTAAAAGACAGAAACGTCCTTTTCCCCTCTGAAAGTGCAGACATAGAGGTTTCCGTACATTTCTGCGGCTTTATCCTACGTCACACTCACGCTGTGTGATGACGGGAGCAAAACGAGTGTCCAACAGGAACTTTGTTTTCCCCAAACTCATGCGCTCCGTCCATTTTGATGGAGCCAAACTTTGCCAAAGAGTGAAGTGAGTCAAGATGGTCGACTCCTCTGACTGTGTGTGTTTATAACGAGGGAAAAAGTCGCTCTAAGTGGAGTTAATTCTCACACACATGGAAAATGACACATCTTGGTGTGTGTAATTGTGCATCTCTTTCTATTTTTATTTAAAGGTTTATTTCAGTCCAAATGAACAAATCCAAATGTAATTTCCACCCTGGAAATGCAGAAGTGCTGTGGCTCTGGCCCTGGACCTGACAGGAGCTGTTTCCAGGACTGGACCAGGAAAGTCATGGAGCCACTGCACTTTTTTTGTTTTTAGGGCAATAAGGAGATTTTTAATTTACTTACAGACTTGAGATTTTGCATTTTTGTAGCTCAGGCCCTAAATTAAGCATTTTTATGTCCAAAAAGTTGTTTCTACATGTTTGGTGTTTTTTTTTTTTTTTCCATCTCTATTTCTGGTCCTGTAGCTTTTCTCACAGTCTCATGACACAACTACAGCAGCAGATTGTGAAATAACAGGTTGGACTGAACAAAAAAAGGTAGAACACTTCATTAGGGGTAAAAGGGGCAGTTTGAAAAGTGAAATTAAGTACTAAAATGTCCCTGAGGTCTTTAGGGTTAATAGTTTGTTGGTGTGGGTTGAAGGCTGTAGCAGTGAGGTGGTTACTGCACGCGCTCAGTTAAAGGTTCTTTTGGTTCACCTGTTGAACTCGTAGATGTCCTCGATGTTGCAGAAGAGGGCGCTGACCTGCTCCGGCTTCAGAGGAACATCTCCACACTCGATGATACAGCCCAGGTAATCCTGAAAGAGCCGGAAACATCACAATTACACACAGACTCTGCGAAAAATAAAACGGGAAATAAAAATAAAAAAACAATGAAGAAACACACAGACGCTTCAGCTCTGACTCAAACAGGTGAGATTTAAATAAACATGAGTCAGGAGTGAAAAGGAAAAGTGAAAACTATAAACACACATCAGGGAAGTTAGACCTGGTTTAGTCTTAGTTTAGTCCTGGTTTAGCCCTGGTTTAGTCCTGGTTTAGTCCTGGTTTAGACCTGGTTCAGTCCTGGTTTAGCCCGGGTTTAGTCCTGGTTTAGCCCTGGTTTAGTCCTGGTTTAGACCTGGTTCAGTCCTGGTTTAGCCCGGGTTTAGTCCTGGTTTAGCCCTGGTTTAGTCCTGGTTTAGCCCTGGTTTAGTCCTGGTTTAGACCTGGTTCAGTCCTGGTTTAGCCCTGGTTTAGTCCTGGTTTAGCCCTGGTTTAGCCCTGGTTTAGTCCTGGTTTAGACCTGGTTCAGTCCTGGTTTAGCCCTGGTTTAGTCCTGGTTTAGCCCTGGTTTAGTCCTGGTTTAGCCCTGGTTTAGTCCTGGTTTAGCCCTGGTTCAGTTCTGGTTTAGCCCTGGTTTAGTCCTGGTTTAGCCCTGGTTTAGCCCTGGTTTAGTCCTGGTTTACTCCTGGTTTAGCCCCGGTTTAGCCCCGGTTTAGTCCCGGTTTAGCCCCGGTTTAGCCCCGGTTTAGTCCTGGTTTAGTCCTGGTTTAGCCCTGGTTTAGTACTGGTTTAGTCCTGGTTCAGTCCTGGTTTAGTCCTGGTTCAGTCCTGGTTTAGTCCTGGTTTAGTCCTGGTTTAGTCCTGGTTTAGCCCTGGTTTAGTCCTGGTTTAGTCCTGGTTTAGTCCTGGTTTAGCCCTGGTTTAGTCCTGGTTTAGTCCTGGTTTAGACCTGGTTTAGTCCTGGTTTAGTCCTGGTTCAGCCCTGGTCTAGTCCTGGTTTAGCCCTGGTTTAGTCCTGGTTTAGTCCTGGTTCAGCCCTGGTCTAGTCCTGGTCTAGTCCTGGTTTAGTCCTGGTTTAGTCCTGGTTCAGCCCTGGTCTAGTCCTGGTCTAGTCCTGGTTCAGTCCTGGTTTAGCCCTGGTTCAGCCCTGGTCTAGTCCTGGTCTAGTCCTGGTTTAGCCCTGGTTTAGCCCTGGTTTAGCCCTGGTTTAGTCCTGGTTTAGTCCTGGTTCAGTCCTGTTTCAGTCCTGGTTTAGCCCTGGTTTAGTCCTGGTTTAGTCCTGGTTTAGTCCTGGTTTAGTCCTGGTTCAGTCCTGGTTTAGTCCTGGTTTAGTCCTGGTTTAGTCCTGGTTTAGCCCTGGTTTAGCCCTGGTTTAGTCCTGGTTTAGTCCTGGTTTAGCCCTGGTTTAGTCCTGGTTTAGTCCTGGTTTAGACCTGGTTTAGTCCTGGTTTAGTCCTGGTTCAGCCCTGGTCTAGTCCTGGTTTAGCCCTGGTTTAGTCCTGGTTTAGTCCTGGTTTAGTCCTGGTTCAGCCCTGGTCTAGTCCTGGTTTAGCCCTGGTTTAGCCCTGGTTTAGCCCTGGTTTAGTCCTGGTTTAGTCCTGGTTTAGCCCTGGTTTAGCCCTGGTTTAGTCCTGGTTTAGTCCTGGTTTAGTCCTGGTTTAGCCCTGGTTTAGCCCTGGTTTAGTCCTGGTTTAGTCCTGGTTTAGCCCTGGTTTAGTCCTGGTTTAGTCCTGGTTTAGTCCTGGTTTAGCCCTGGTTTAGTCCTGGTTTAGTCCTGGTTTAGTCCTGGTTTAGTCCTGGTTCAGCCCTGGTTTAGCCCTGGTTTAGTCCTGGTTTAGTCCTGGTTTAGCCCTGGTTTAGCCCTGGTTTAGTCCTGGTTTAGTCCTGGTTTAGTCCTGGTTTAGTCCTGGTTCAGCCCTGGTCTAGTCCTGGTTTAGTCCTGGTTTAGCCCTGGTTTAGCCCTGGTTTAGTCCTGGTTTAGTCCTGGTTTAGTCCTGGTTCAGCCCTGGTTTAGCCCTGGTTTAGTCCTGGTTTAGCCCTGGTTTAGTCCTGGTTTAGTCCTGGTTTAGTCCTGGTTTAGTCCTGGTTCAGTCCTGTTTCAGTCCTGGTTTAGTCCTGGTTTAGTCCTGGTTTAGTCCTGGTTTAGCCCTGGTTTAGTCCTGGTTTAGTCCTGGTTTAGCCCTGGTTTAGTCCTGGTTTAGTCCTGGTTTAGTCCTGGTTTAGTCCTGGTTTAGCCCTGGTTTAGCCCTGGTTTAGTCCTGGTTTAGTCCTGGTTTAGTCCTGGTTCAGCCCTGGTTTAGCCCTGGTTTAGTCCTGGTTTAGTCCTGGTTTAGTCCTGGTTTAGTCCTGGTTTAGCCCTGGTTTAGCCCTGGTTTAGTCCTGGTTTAGTCCTGGTTTAGTCCTGGTTTAGTCCTGGTTTAGTCCTGGTTTAGCCCTGGTTTAGCCCTGGTTTAGTCCTGGTTTAGTCCTGGTTTAGTCCTGGTTCAGCCCTGGTTTAGCCCTGGTTTAGTCCTGGTTTAGTCCTGGTTTAGTCCTGGTTTAGTCCTGGTTTAGCCCTGGTTTAGTCCTGGTTTAGTCCTGGTTTAGCCCTGGTTTAGTCCTGGTTTAGTCCTGGTTTAGTCCTGGTTCAGCCCTGGTTTAGCCCTGGTTTAGTCCTGGTTTAGTCCTGGTTTAGTCCTGGTTTAGCCCTGGTTTAGCCCTGGTTTAGTCCTGGTTTAGTCCTGGTTTAGCCCTGGTTTAGTCCTGGTTTAGTCCTGGTTTAGCCCTGGTTTAGTCCTGGTTTAGTCCTGGTTTAGTCCTGGTTTAGTCCTGGTTTAGTCCTGGTTTAGCCCTGGTTTAGTCCTGGTTTAGCCCTGGTTTAGTCCTGGTTTAGTCCTGGTTTAGCCCTGGTTTAGCCCTGGTTTAGTCCTGGTTTAGTCCTGGTTTAGTCCCGGTTTATTAAATGCATTATTAACACTTGTGGAATGGTCGTGGTCACAGCAAATGTTCCTGCACAAAAACAGCTGCAGCAACTCGAGACCCTCACAGCAGAACCAAGTCCAAGTCTGGGACTCCATTTAGTCCTGGTTCAGTCCGGGTTTGGGCCTGGTTTGGACCTGGTTTGGACCTGGTTTGGACCTGGTTGAGTCCTGGTTTAGACCTGGTTTAGTTCTTGTGGGGTGACGTGTTCTTTCTCTAATTGAATGAGTTTTAATCTAATAACTCAAAGACAGGAAGTGACTCTGGAGGAATGTGGACCGGGGAAAACCAGGACTCAACCTGGGACCGGACTAAACCAGGTCTGGACTAGGACTAAACCTGGACTATACCAGGATTTTGTGTAAACTTGAGTTGATATTTTTAAGAGAGAAACTCCTGGTTTAGAACAGTTTTAGCCCTGGTTCAGTCCAGGTTCAGTCCTGGTTCAGTCCTGGTTTAGTCCTGGTTTCGTCCTGGTTCAGTCCTGGTTCAGTCCTGGTTCAGTCCTGGTTTAGTCCTGGTTTAGTCCTGGTTTAGTCCTGGTTCAGTCCTGGTTCAGTCCTGGTGGTTTAGTCCTGGTTCAGTCCTGGTTCAGTCCTGGTTTAGTCCTGGTTCAGTCCTGGTTCAGTCCTGGTTTAGCCCTGGTTCAGTCCTGGTTCAGTCCTGGTTCAGTCCTGGTTTAGTCCTGGTTTAGTCCTGGTTTAGTCCTGGTTTAGTCCTGGTTCAGTCCTGGTTCAGTCCTGGTGGTTTAGTCCTGGTTCAGTCCTGGTTCAGTCCTGGTTTAGTCCTGGTTTAGTCCTGGTTTAGTCCTGGTTCAGTCCTGGTTCAGTCCTGGTGGTTTAGTCCTGGTTCAGTCCTGGTTCAGTCCTGGTTTAGCCCTGGTTCAGTCCTGGTTCAGTCCTGGTTTAGTCCTGGTTTAGTCCTGGTTTAGTCCTGGTTCAGTCCTGGTTCAGTCCTGGTTTAGCCCTGGTTCAGTCCTGGTTCAGTCCTGGTTCAGTCCTGGTTCAGTCCTGGTTCAGTCCTGGTTTAGCCCTGGTTCAGTCCTGGTTCAGTCCTGGTTTAGTCCTGGTTTAGTCCTGGTTTGCTCCCTGTGTTTCAGGTCTTGGCTCAGTTCTCGTGGATCATGTTCAGTCCCTCCTTTAGACCCAGATCTCGTCTCTCGTCTCCTCCTCCAAAAGAAACAGTCCAAACATGGGACTAAACCAGGACTGAATCGGGACTAAACCAAGACTGAGCCAGGACTAAACAGGACTGAACCGGGACTAAACTGGACTGAACTGGGCCAGAACCAGGACCAGAGCTGTGGTTCCTTTAAGAGCTGAGATCATTTCTGATATTTGAGTCTGTTATTAAAATCTGAGGAATGACATTTGTGAAGAAACAGCTGCTCCCGGGTCTGAACTGGGTCTGAACTGGGTCTGAACTGGGTCTGAACTGGGTCTGAACTGGGTCTGAACTGGGTCTGAACTGGGTCTGAACTGGGTCTGAACTGGTTCTGAACCAGGTCTTAAACGGGACAAAATCAGGGTCTAAACTGGGTCCAAAACCAAATCTAAACCAGGTCTAAACCAGATGTGGAACCGGGCTAAAACAGGTCTAAACCAGAACTAAACCAGGTCTAAACTGGATCCAAAAGCACGTCTAAACCAAGTCTAAACCAGGACTAAGCTGAGTCTGAACCAGGTCTAAACCAGGACTAAACCAGGACTAAGCTGAGTCTGAACCAGGTCTAAACCAGGACTAAACCAGGAGTAAACTGAGTCTGAACCAGGTCTAAACCAGGTCTCAACAAGGACTAAACTGGGTCTAAAATGGGTCCAAAACCAGATCTAAACCAGGTTTAAACCAGAACTAAACCAGGACTAAACTAGAACTAAACCAGGTCTAAACCAGAACTAAACCAGGATTAAACAATGTCTAAACCAGGTCTGGAACAGGACCAAGTGAGGGTCTAAAACCAGGACTAAAGCAGGACTGCAAACAGCTGCTAAGGGAGGGCATCTGACACACGGGGAGGGCATCTGACACACAGGGAGGGCATCTGACACAGGGGGAGGGCATCTGACACACGGGGAGGGCATCTGACACACGGGGAGGGCATCTGACACACGGGGAGGGCATCTGACACAGGGGGAGGGCATCTGACACATGGGGAGGGCATCTGACTGTGGGTAGGGCATATGACACTGGGGAGGGCATATGACACACGTGTAGGGCATCTGACACAGGGTAGGGCATCTGACACAGGGGAGGGCATCTGACACACGGGTAGGGCATCTGACACAGGGGAGGGCATCTGACACAGGGGGAGGGCATCTGACACACGGGGAGGGCATCTGACACACGGGGAGGGCATCTGACACAGGGGGAGGGCATCTGACACAGGGGGCTGGATCCTGGTGCAGGTTGGTGGTGGTGATTCTCCGTTTATCGTGGGTGTTTCAGGACTTTCACGTTTGCAGCTTCTGGCTCCACTTCAGTCGCTCCGACATTTTAAAGCTTTTCTTTTTCTTTTTCCCGTTTTGAGTTTGGAGCGAACGAGCAGCAGGTGAAGTGTCCACGAGGCCTTCACAGCTGCTCGTAAATCTGAACACATTCCAA
>CM060668.1:2091367-2096367 GCA_030686955.1 Odontamblyopus rebecca
TGACACAGATCAGGCAGTGACGGATTAAACTGTGACACAGATCAGGCAGTGATGGATTAAACAGTGACACAGATCAGGCAGTGACAGATTAAACAGTGACACAGATCAGCCAGTGACAGATTAAACAGTGACACAGATCAGGCAGTGACAGATTAAACAGTGACACAGATCAGGCAGTGACGGATTAAACAGTGACACAGATCAGCCAGTGACGGATTAAACAGTGACACAGATCAGGCAGTGACAGATTAAACAGTGACACAGATCAGCCAGTGACAGATTAAACAGTGACACAGATCAGGCAGTGACGGATTAAACAGTGACACAGATCAGGCAGTGACAGATTAAACAGTGACACAGATCAGCCAGTGACGGATTAAACAGTGACACAGATCAGGCAGTGACAGATTAAACAGTGACATGGATCAGGCAGTGACAGATTAAACAGTGACACAGATCAGGCAGTGACAGATTAAACAGTGACACAGATCAGGCAGTGACAGATTAAACAGTGACACAGATCAGGCAGTGACCTTACCTCCACGATGCTCTTGAGGTCCCTCACATACGCCTGCTCTGTCTCCACGATCTCCAGTGCCACTCGCTCCAAACGTGTCATGTGCCGAGGTCCCGCCCCTACCGGCTGCTGATTGGACGACCGCTGCCCGGTCACCATGGCGACGCCAGCTCCACTTCCTGTGCCGATGGGCGTCAGGTCCAGGCTGATGTCAGACCCGTTTCTGTTAAAACAAAAACACACACAAAAAAATTGTTTTATTTATACTCCTCAGATTGACCCTGTTCTAACGTGATGAAATGTTCTGCAGTGGGGCTTTAACCCTGTTCCAATTCCTAGTTGTGGCCTGGTGCAATCCTACGTTAGTCCTGGTTTAGTCCTGGTTCAGTCCTGGTTTAGTCTTGGTTCAGTCCTGGTTTAGAGGAAATCCAAACATAGGGAGAACATGTAAACTCCACATAGAATGACACATGGTGCAGGATTTGAAGCAGGGAGTGTGTGGCTGTGGGGTTAGGGGCTGTACCACTGTCCCACTGTCCCACTGTACTCACTGTACTCACTGTACCACTGTACTCACTGTGCCACTGTACTCACTGTACTCACTGTACCACTGTACTCACTGTACTCACTGTACTCACTGTACTCACTGTACCACTGTACTCACTGTACTCACTGTACTCACTGTGCCACTGTGCCACTGTCCTATTGTACCCCTGTACTTTCTGTACCACTGTCCCACTGTACTCACTGTACTCACTGTGCCACTGTACTCACTGTACTCACTGTACCACTGTACTCACTGTACTCACTGTACCACTGTACTCACTGTACTCACTGTGCCAATGTCCCACTGTCCTATTGTACCACTGTACCACTGTGCCACTATACCACTGTACCACTGTCCTATTGTACCACTGTCCCACTGTACCATTGTACTCACTGTACTCACTGTATTCACTGTACTCACTGTGCCACTGTCCTATTGTACCACTGTACCACTGTACTTTCTGTACCACTGTACTTTCTGTACCACTGTACCACTGTACCACTGTCCTATTGTACCACTGTACCACTGTACTTTCTGTACCACTGTGCCACTGTACCACTGTACTTTCTGTACTCACTGTACTCACTATGCCACTGTACCACTGTCCAACTGTACCACTGTACCACTGTCCCACTGTCCCACTGTCCCACTGTACTCACTGTACTCACTGTATTCACTGTGCCACTGTCCTATTGTACCACTGTACCACTGTACTTTCTGTACCACTGTGCCACTATGCCACTGTACCACTATGCCACTGTAACACTGTAACACTATGCCACTGTACCACTATACTCACTGTACTCACTGTGCCACTGTACCACTGTCCTATTGTACCACTTTACCACTGTACTTTCTGTACCACTGTGCCACTGTACCACTGTACTCACTATACTCACTGTGCCACTGTACTCACTATACTCACTATACTCACTGTACTCACTGTGCCACTGTACCACTGTCCTATTGTACCCCTGTACTTTCTGTACCACTGTGCCACTGTACTCACTATACTCACTGTACTCACTGTGCCACTGTACCACTGTCCTATTGTACCACTGTACTTTCTGTACCACTGCACCACTGTACTCACTGTACCACTGTCCTATTGTACCACTGCATCACTGCGCCACTGTACTCACTGTACCACTGTACCTTCTGCACCACTGCACCACTGTACTCACTGTACCACTGTACTCACTGTACCACTGCGCCACTGTACTCACTGTACTCACTGTACTCACTGTACCACTGTCCTATTGTACCACTGTACCACTGCGCCACTGTACTCACTGTACCACTGCCCTATTGTACCACTGCACCACTGCACCACTGTACTCACTGTACCACTGCACCACTGTACCACTGTACCACTGTCCTATTGTACCACTGCACCACTGCGCCACTGTACTCACTGTACCACTGTACCACTGTACCTTCTCTACCACTGTGCCACTGTACCACTGTCCTATTGTACCACTGCACCACTGCGCCACTGTACTCACTGTACCACTGTACCACTGTACCTTCTCTACCACTGTACCACTGTACCACTGTCCTATTGTACCACTGCACCACTGCGCCACTGTACTCACTGTACCACTGTACCACTGTACCTTCTCTACCACTGTGCCACTGTGCCACTGTCCTATTGTACCACTGCACCACTGTACTCACTGTACCACTGTACCACTGTACCTTCTGTACCACTGTCCTATTGTACCACTGCGCCACTGTACTCACTGTACCACTGTCCTATTGTACCACTGCACCACTGCAGTCACTGTACCACTGCACCACTGTACTCACTGTACCACTGTACCTTCTGTACCACTGTGCCACTGTACCACTGTACCACTGTCCGATTGTACCACTGCACCACTGTACTCACTGTACCACTGTACTCACTGTACCACTGTGCCACTGTACTCACTGTACCACTGCACCACTGCACCACTGCACCACTGTACTCACTGTACCACTGTACCTTCTGTACCACTGTACTCACTGTACCACTGTACCTTCTGTACCACTGTACCTTCTGTACCACTGTCCTATTGTACCACTGCACCACTGTACTCACTGTACCACTGCACCACTGTACTCACTGCAGGGAGGAGGAGGAGGACGAGTGCGCCCCGTCCTGCAGAGACACAGACGACACAGACGAACTGAGAGACCCAGAACGGTCCAGCTCTGAGTCCACCGAAGAACTGGACTGGACCAGGGCTAGACCAGGACTGGAGCAGGACTGGACCCGGTCTGAAGAGGACATGCCCCTGCACCCGACCGAAGAGACCCCCGTCAGAGAGGAGGGACGGCGCCCGGCTGCAAGGACAAGAGAGACTGAGAGACCGGGATTAGACCAGGACTGGACCAGGACTAGACCAGGACTAAACCAGGACTAAACCAGGACTGAACCAGGACTAAACTAGGACAGAACCAGGACTGAACCAGGACTAAACTAGGACTGAACCAGGACTAAACCAGGACTGAACCAGGACTAGACCAGCACTGAACCAGAAATGAACCAGGACTGGACCAGGACTGAACCAGGACTGAACCAGGACTAGAGCAGGTCCAGACCGGTCCAGAGTCCTGTTTGCTCCTCAGGTGATGAGGGACTGAGCCTGGAGCCAAACTCTGACTCTGCAGCTGCTTCGACTTTCAGCACATCTGCTCCTTCATATTTACTATTATTTACTGAGACCCGACGAGGGAAATTCAGTCCTGGGCTAGTCCTGGTTTAGTCCGTCCTGGTCTACTCCTGGTCTAGTCCCAGTTTAGTCCTGGTTCAGTCCCGGTTCAGTCCAGGGTCAGTCCAGGGTCAGTCCAGGTTCAGTCCTGGTTTAGTCCTGGTTTAGTCCTGGTTCAGTAGTGGTTCAGTCCTGGTTCAGTCCTGGTTCAGTCCTGGTTTAGTCCTGGTTCAGTCCTGGTTCAGTACTGGTTCAGTCCTGGTCTAGTCCCAGTTTAGTCCCGGTTCAGTCCTTGTTCAGTCCTGGTTTAGTCCTGGTTTAGTCCTGGTTCAGTCCTGGTTTAGTCCTGGTTCAGTCCTGGTTTAGTCCTGGTTTAGTCCTGGTTCAGTCCTGGTTTAGTCCTGGTTTAGTCCTGGTTCAGTTCTGTACATTTACTGTAAGTGTTTCTCGTGTTTGTACATTTCAGACATATTTGAGTGTCACCTCATTATTATCAGCCCCTCCTCCTCCCTCCATCCACTCCCCTCCTCTTTCCTCTGTCCTCCTCTTCCCTCTCTCCTCCTCTTCTCTCTCTCCTCCTCTTCTCTCTCTCCTTCTCTTCCGTCTCTCTCCTCTTCCCTCTCTCCTCCTCTTCCCTCTCTCCTCCTCTTCTCTCTCTCCTCCTCTTCCCTCTCTCCTCCTCTCAACTCTCTCCTCTTCTTCTCTCTCTCCTCCTCTTCCCTCTCTCCTCTTCCCTCTCTCCTCCTCTTCCCTCTCTCCTCCTCTTCTCTCTCTCCTCCTCTTCCCTCTCTCCTCCTCTCAACTCTCTCCTCTTCTTCTCTCTCTCCTCCTCTTCCCTCTCTCCTCTTCCCTCTCTCCTCCTCTTCCCTCTCTCTTCCTCTTCTCTCTCTCCTCCTCTTCCCTCTCTCCTCCTCTTAACTCTCTCCTCTTCTTCTCTCTCTCCTCCTCTTCCCTCTCTCCTCCTCTTAACTCTCTCCTCCTCTTCCCTCTCTCCTCCTCTTCCCTCTCTCCTCCTCTTCTCTCTCTCCTCCTCTCCTCTTCTCTCCTCCTCTTCCCTCTCTCCTAATCTTCCCTCTCTCCTCCTCTTCCGTCTCTCCTCCTCTTCTCTCTCTCCTCCTCTTCCCTCTCTCCACCTCTTCCCTCTCTCCTCCTCTTCCCTCTCTCCTCCTCTTCTCTCTCTCCTCCTCTTCCCTCTCTCTCCTCCTCTTCCCTCTCTCTCCTCTTTCTCTTCCCTCTCTCC
>CM060668.1:2106367-2111367 GCA_030686955.1 Odontamblyopus rebecca
ATGTGTCATTTTCCATGTGTGTGAGAATTAACTCCACTTAGAGCGACTTTTTCCCTCGTTATAAACACACACAGTCAGAGGAGTCGACCATCTTGACTCACTTCACTCTTTGGCAAAGTTTGGCTCCATCAAAATGGACGGAGCGCATGAGTTTGGGGAAAACAAAGTTCCTGTTGGACACTCGTTTTGCTCCCGTCATCACACAGCGTGAGTGTGACGTAGGATAAAGCCGCAGAAATGTACGGAAACCTCTATGTCTGCACTTTCAGAGGGGAAAAGGACGTTTCTGTCTTTTACACTTACAAAGTTCTGTGGTTATAGAAACATGTTCCTCTGAGTCGTGGACGATGTCGTAGGTCTGTGAGGGTTGAAGCTGCACTGAGACATGAAGGAGTCAGAGCGTCAAAGTGAAAGTGAAACTTATAAACGTGAAAACAGCATTTTCAGAACAACAAAAGGAACACGGTGATCTAAATATGTGATGTTATAGAGAATACCCCAAAGAAGTAAATACCCCCTCCTTAATACCCCACAGAAGAAAATACCCCCTTCTTATTACCCCACAGAAGTAAATACCCCCTCCTTAATACCCCACAGAAGTAAATACCCCCTCCTTAATACCCCACAGAAGTAAATACCCCCTCCTTAATACCCCACAGAAGTAAATACCCCCTCCTTATTACCCCACAGAAGTAAATACCCCCTTCTTATTACCCCACAGAAGTAAATACCCCCTCCTTAATACCCCACAGAAGTAAAAACCTCTCCTTAATACCCCACAGAAGTAAATACTCTTCTTATTACCCCACAGAAGTAAATACCCCCTCCTTAATACCCCACAGAAGTAAATACCCCCTCCTTAATACCCCACAGAAGTAAATACCCCCTTCTTATTACCCCACAGAAGTAAATACCCCCTCCTTAATACCCCACAGAAGTAAATACCCCCTCCTTAATACCCCACAGAAGTAAATACCCCCTCCTTAATACCCCACAGAAGTAAATACCCCCTTCTTAATACCCCACAGAAGTAAATACCCCCTCCTTAATACCCCACAGAAGTAAATACCCCCTTCTTATTACCCCACAGAAGTAAATACCCCCTTCTTATTACCCCACAGAAGTAAATACCCCCTCCTTATTACCCCACAGAAGTAATTGCCCCTTTCATCACTGTCACGTTATATAAGTGCAGGCTTCCTCTGCCTTCTCAGTCCTGGCTCTGATCCAAGTCCCAGTCTGGCTCGTGGTCTGGGTCCGGGTCGTGGTCCGGGTGCGGGTCGTGGTCCGGGTCTGGGTCTGGTCCAGGGAGAGTCCAGTTTGATTGATGTGAGTTCAGGGGAGTTAAAAGTGCCTTTGTCAAAACCATTTCCCTTTTGGTGATTCTGAAAACACTTCAGACAAAGTGACACACGAGAGTTTAAACAATCCAGTGATTTAGTCCTGGTTTAGTCCTGGTTTAGTCCTGGTTCAGTCCTGGTTCAGTCCTGGTTCAGTCCTGGTTTAGTCCTGGTTTAGTCCTGGTTCAGTCCTGGTTCAGTCCTGGTTCAGTCCTGGTTTAGTCCTGGTTCAGTCCTGGTTTAGTCCTGGTTTAGTCCTGGTTCAGTCCTGGTTCAGTCCTGGTTCAGTCCTGGTTTAGTCCTGGTTTAGTCCTGGTTTAGTCCTGGTTTAGTCCTGGTTTAGTCCTGGTTCAGTCCTGGTTCAGTGCTGGTTCAGTGCTGGTTTAGTCCTGGTTTAGTCCTGGTTTAGTCCTGGTTTAGTCCTGGTTCAGTCCTGGTTCAGTCCTGGTTCAGTCCTGGTTTAGTCCTGGTTCAGTCCTGGTTCAGTCCTGGTTCAGTCCTGGTTTAGTGTTGGTTTAGTACTGGTTTAGTCCTGGTTCAGTCCTGGTTTAGTCCTGGTTTAGTCCTTGTTTAGTCCTGGTTTAGTCCTGATTTAGTCCTGGTTTAGTACTGGTTTAGTACTGGTTTAGTCCTGGTTTAGTCCTGGTTCAGTCCTGGTTTAGTCCTGGTTTAGTCCTGGTTCAGTCCTGGTTTAGTCCTTGTTCAGTCCTTGTTCAGTCCTGATTTAGTCCTGGTTTAGTTCTGGTTTAGTCCTTGTTTAGTCCTGGTTTAGTCCTGGTTTAGTACTGGTTTAGTCCTGGTTTAGTCCTGGTTCAGTCCTGGTTTAGTCCTGGTTCAGTCCTGGTTTAGTCCTGGTTTAGTCCTGGTTCAGTCCTGGTTTAGTCCTTGTTCAGTCCTTGTTCAGTCCTGATTTAGTCCTGGTTTAGTTCTGGTTTAGTCCTTGTTTAGTCCTGGTTCAGTCCTGGTTCAGTCCTGGTTCAGTCCTGGTTCAGTCCTGGTTTAGTCCTGGTTCAGTCCTGGTTCAGTCCTGGTTTAGTCCTGGTTCAGTCCTGGTTCAGTCCTGGTTCATTCCTGGTTTAGTCCTGGTTTAGTCCTGGTTCAGTCCTGGTTCAGTCCTGGTTCAGTCCTGGTTTAGTCCTGGTTCAGTCCTGGTTTAGTCCTGGTTTAGTCCTGGTTCAGTCCTGGTTCAGTCCTGGTTTAGTCCTGGTTCAGTCCTGGTTCAGTGCTGGTTCAGTGCTGGTTTAGTCCTGGTTTAGTCCTGGTTTAGTCCTGGTTTAGTCCTGGTTCAGTCCTGGTTCAGTCCTGGTTCAGTCCTGGTTTAGTCCTGGTTCAGTCCTGGTTCAGTCCTGGTTCAGTCCTGGTTTAGTGTTGGTTTAGTACTGGTTTAGTCCTGGTTCAGTCCTGGTTTAGTCCTGGTTTAGTCCTGGTTCAGTCCTGGTTTAGTCCTGGTTTAGTCCTGGTTCAGTCCTGGTTTAGTCCTTGTTCAGTCCTTGTTCAGTCCTGATTTAGTCCTGGTTTAGTTCTGGTTTAGTCCTTGTTTAGTCCTGGTTTAGTCCTGGTTTAGTACTGGTTTAGTCCTGGTTTAGTCCTGGTTCAGTCCTGGTTTAGTCCTGGTTTAGTCCTGGTTCAGTCCTGGTTTAGTCCTGGTTTAGTCCTGGTTCAGTCCTGGTTCAGTCCTGGTTCAGTCCTGGTTTTGTCCTGGTTCAGTCCTGGTTTAGTCCTGGTTTAGTCCTGGTTCAGTCCTGGTTCAGTGCTGGTTTAGTCCTGGTTTAGTCCTGGTTCAGTCCTGGTTTAGTCCTGGTTTAGTCCTGGTTCAGTCCTGGTTCAGTGCTGGTTTAGTCCTGGTTTAGTCCTGGTTCAGTCCTGGTTCAGTCCTGGTTCAGTCCTGGTTTAGTGTTGGTTTAGTCCTGGTTTAGTCCTGGTTCAGGGGAGACTTACTGTAGGAGGTGGTTCGATTTCTCGCTCTGAGCATCTGCAGATGCCACTTCCTGTTTGTCAAATATGAATCTGAGAAGAGGCTGAGCCGGAAGGATGTGGTTTACGTGCAGCAATCTGTGCCCAACTGAAAGAAACTAGAGCTGAGTATCGTAAGAAGCTACGATACAATACACAGGCCACGATACGATACACAGGCCACGATACGATACACAGGCCACGATACGATACACAGGCCACGATACGATACACAGGCCACGATACGATACACAGGCCACGATACGATACACAGGCCACGATACGATACACAGGCCACGATACGATACACAGGCCACGATACGATACACAGGCCACGATACGATACACAGGCCACGATACCAAACACAGGCCACGATACCAAACACAGGCCACGATACCAAACACAGGCCACGATACCAAACACAGGCCACGATACCAAACACAGGCCACGATACGATACACAGGCCACGATACGATACACAGGCCACGATACGATACCCAGGCCACGATACGATACACAGGCCACGATATGATACACAGGCCACGATACGATACACAGGCCACGATACGATACACAGGCCATGATACGATACATATCTCAACTACAACAGCACTACTACTAAGAGTACTGCAACAAATACTACTACTACTAAGAGTACTGCAACAAATAGTACTACTACTAAGAGTACTGCAACAAATACTACTACTACTAAGAGTACTGCAACAAATACTACTACTACTAAGAGCACTACAACAAATACTACTACTACTAAGAGTACTACAACAAATAGTACTACTACTAAGAGTACTGCAACAAATACTACTACTACTAAGAGTACTACAACAAATACTACTACTACTAAGAGTACTGCAACAAATACTACTACTACTACTAAGAGTACTGCAACAAATACTACTACTACTAAGAGTACTGCAACAAATAGTACTACTACTAAGAGTACTGCAACAAATACTACTACTACTAAGAGTACTACAACACATACTACTACTATGAAGAGTACTACAACAAATACTACTACTACTAAGAGTACTACAACAAATACTACTACTACTAAGAGTACTGCAACAAATACTACTACTACTAAGAGTACTACAACAAATACTACTACTACTAAGAGTACTGCAACAAATACTACTACTACTAAGAGTACTGCAACAAATACTACTACTACTAAGAGTACTGCAACAAATACTACTACTACTAAGAGTACTGCAACAAATACTACTACTACTAAGAGTACTGCAACAAATAGTACTACTACTAAGAGTACTGCAACAAATACTACTACTATGAAGAGTACTGCAACAAATACTACTACTACTAAGAGTACTACAACACATACTACTACTATGAAGAGTACTAAAACAAATACTACTACTACTAAGAGTACTACAACAAATACTACTACTACTAAGAGTACTACAACAAATACTACTACTACTAAGAGTACTGCAACAAATACTACACGTAGGGTGTGGGAGGGCATCTGACACACGTAGGGTGTGGGAGGGCATCTGACACACGTAGGGTGTGGGAGGGCATCTGACACACGTAGGGTGTGGGAGGGCATCTGACACACGTAGGGTGTGGGAGGGCATCTGACACACGTAGGGTGTGGGAGGGCATCTGACACACGTAGGGTGTGGGAGGGCATCTGACACACGTAGGGTGTGGGAGGGCATCTG
>CM060668.1:2116367-2133867 GCA_030686955.1 Odontamblyopus rebecca
ACCCCTCAGGCATGATGTGATGATGTCACAGGAAGTACAGACCTAAAAAGGAAACAGGAAATACAGCATTAGATATGTGTCAGATGCCCTCCCATCCTCCTCTCCCTGTGTGTTCATGGTTAAGTCCTGGTCTGGTCTTAGTTTAGTCCTGGTTTAGACCTCACTTTAACCTGGTTTAGTCCTGGTTTAGACCCCGTGTAGACCGGGTTCAGACCCGGTCTCGTTTCAGACTCACATTCTTGACTTTGGTCCAAAACTGACGTCTTTATTTTTGTTCGTTTGTTTGAGAAGGTTCAGTCTGGTCCAGAAATAACTCAGAAACATTTACTCCTCAAGGCTCTCTGTAGTCCTGGTTTAGTCCTGGTTTAGTCCTGGTTCAGTCCTGGTTTAGTCCTGGTTTAGTGCTAGTTCAGTCCTGGTTCAGTCCTGGTTCAGTCCTGGTTTGTTCAGGGTTAAACCAGGAAATTCTTGGATTAACTTTTCCTCGTCTTGAATTACAAAACCCAAACTTCCTCTAAAATCCTCCTGGATCTGGTTTGAATCCAGGTCCAGACCCGGGCCTGGCGGTGCAGGTCCGTCTGATCCCTGCCGTCGTGCCTCTGAGCAAGACACCGACGTGAGGGAAATCTGACCTTTCACCATCTTTTTGAACCACGGGGAGGGCATCTGGCTTTGTTCGGGCGGTGAATGGTGCGCTCTGATTGGCCGGTTGCCGTGGGTGCGTGTGTTTCCTGGCCTCTGATTGGCCGGTTGTCGTGGGTGTGTGTGTTTCCTGGCCTCTGATTGGCCGGTTGCCGTGGATGCGTGTGTTTCCTGGCCTCTGATTGGCCGGTTGCCGTGGGTGCGTGTGTTTCCTGGCCTCTGATTGGCCGGTTGAACTCACAGACGCTTTTGTCCAGAGGAGTGGATCTGAACAGAACTGCAGTAAAATCCTCTCCTGCAGAACGGATCATTTCTCCACTTTTACCTCATTTCCGGATGAATTTAAGTGTTTAGATCTTAGATTTTGGCCGAGCTTTTGTGCAGAGCTGCTCCTCTTTCCTCCTCTTTCCTCCTCTGTTCCTCCTCTTTCCTCCTCTGTTCCTCCTCTGCTCCTCTTTCATCCTCTTTCCTCCTCTGCTCCTCTTTCCTCCTCTTTTCCTCCTCCTTTCCTCCTCTGTTCCTCCTCTTTTCCTCCTCCTTTCCTCCTCTTTTCCTCCTCTGCTCCTCTTTCATCCTCTTTCCTCCTCTGCTCCTCTTTCCTCCTCTTTTCCTCCTCCTACCACCTCTGCTCCTCTTTCCTCCTCTGCTCCTCTTTCCTCCTCTTTCCCTCCTCCTTTCCTCCTCTGCTCCTCTTTCCTCCTCTTTCCTCCTCTGCTCCTCTTTCCTCCTCTTTCCTCCTCTGCTCCTCTTTCCTCCTCTGCTCCTCTTTCCTCCTCTGTTCCTCCTCTTACGTCCTCTGCTCCTCTTTCCTCCTCTGCTCATCTTTCCTCCTTTTTTCCTCCTCCTTTCCTCCTCTTTTCCTCCTCTGCTCCTCTTTCCTCCTCTTTCCTCCTCTGCTCCTCTTTCCTCCTTTTTTCCTCCTCCTTTCCTCCTCTTTCCTCCTCTGCTCCTCTTTCCTCCTCTTTTCCTCCTCTTTCCTCCTCTGCTCCTCTTTCCTTCTCTTTCCTCCTCTGCTCCTCTTTCCTTCTCTTTTCCTCCTCCTTCCCTCCTCTTTCCTCCTCTGCTCCTATTTCCTCCTCTTTCCTCCTCTGCTCCTCTTTCCTCATCTTTCCTCCTCTGTTCCTCCTCTTACGTCCTCTGCTCCTCTTTCCTCCTCTTTCCTCCTCTGCTCCTCTGTTCCTCCTCTGTTCCTCCTCCTTTCCTCCTCTTTCCTAATCTGCTCCTCTTTCCTCCTCTTTTCCTCCTCTTTCCTCCTCTGCTCCTCTTTCCTCCTCTTTTCCTCCTCTTTCCTCCTCTGCTCCTCTTTCCTCCTCTGTTCCTCCTCTGCTCCTCTTTCCTCCTCTGTTCCTCCTCTTACGTCCTCTGCTCCTCTTTCCTTCTCTTTCCTCCTCTGGTCCTCTTTCCTCCTCTTTTCCTCCTCTGTTCCTCCTCTTTCCTCCTCTGCTCCTCTTTCCTCCTCCTTTCCTCCTCTTTCCTCCTCTGCTCCTCTTTCCTCCTCTTTCTTCCTCTGCTCCTCTTTCCTCCTCTTTCTTCCTCTGCTCCTCTTTCCTCCTGTTTCCTCCTCTGCTCCTCTTTCCTCCTCTGTTCCTCCTCTTACGTCCTATGCTCCTCTTTCCTCCTCTTTTCCTCCTCCTTTCCTCCTCTTTTCCTCTTTTCCTCCTCTTTCCTTCTCTGTTCCTCCTCTTACGTCCTCTGCTCCTCTTTCCTCCTCTGTTCCTCCTCTTACGTCCTCTGCTCCTCTTTCCTCCTCTGCTCCTCTTTCCTCCCCTGTTCCTCCTCTTACGTCCTCTGCTCCTCTTTCCTTCTCTTTCCTCCTCTGCTCCTCTTTCCTTCTCTTTCCTCCTCTGCTCCTCTTTCCTCCTCTGCTCCTCTTTCCTTCTCTTTCCTCCTCTGCTCCTCTTTCCTCCTCTGCTCCTCTTTCCTTCTCTTTCCTCCTCTGCTCCTCTTTCCTTCTCTTTCCTCCTCTGCTCCTCTTTCCTCCTCTTTTCCTCCTCTTTCCTCCTCTGCTGTACAAGTACTACACACCGCGTACAAGTACTACACACCGTGTACAAGTACTACACACCGCATACAAGTACTACACACCGCATACAAGTACTACACACCGCGTACAAGTACTACACACTGTGTACAAGTACTACACACCGTGTACAAGTACTACACACTGTGTACAAGTACTACACACCGTGTAGAAGTACTACACACTGTGTACAAGTACTACACACTGTGTACAAGTACTACACACCGCGTACAAGTACTACACACTGTGTACAAGTACTACACACCATGTAGAAGTACTACACACTGTGTACAAGTACTACACACTGTGTACAAGTACTACACACCGCGTACAAGTACTACACACTGTGTACAAGTACTACACACCATGTAGAAGTACTACACACTGTGTACAAGTACTACACACCGTGTAGAAGTACTACACACTGTGTACAAATACTACACACCGCATACAAGTACTACACACCGCGTACAAGTACTACACACCGTGTACAAGTACTACACACTGTGTACAAGTACTACACACTGTGTACATGTACTACACTATACAAATACTGCAGTACTGGAGATACTCGGGCTGTTCTGCCGATCGACTGGTCAAAGAAAAAGTGTCTGAACCAAACTACACTGAACCAGGACTGAACCAGGACTAAACCAGGACTAAACCAGGACTAAATCAGGACTGAACCAGGACTAAACCAGGACTAAACCAGGACTAAACCAGGACTAAACCAGGACTAAACCAGGACTAAACCAGGACTAAACCAGGACTAAACCAGTAATAAACCAGGACTAAACCAGGACTGAACCAGGACTAAACCAGGACTAAACCAGGACTAAACCAGGACTGAACCAGGACTAAACCAGGACTAAACCAGGACTAAACCAGGACTGAACCAGGACTAAACCAGGACTAAACCAGGACTAAACCAGTACTAAACCAGGACTAAACCAGGACTAAACCAGTAATAAACCAGGACTAAACCAGGACTGAACCAGGACTAAACCAGGACTAAACCAGGACTAAACCAGGACTAAACCAGGACTGAACAAGGACTAAACCAGTACTAAACCAGGACTAAACCAGGACTAAACCAGTAATAAACCAGGACTAAACCAGGACTGAACCAGGACTAAACCAGGACTGAACCAGGACTAAACCAGGACTAAACCAGGACTAAACCAGTACTAAACCAGGACTAAACCAGGACTAAACCAGGACTAAACCAGGACTGAACCAGGACTAAACCAGGACTAAACCAGGACTAAACCAGGACTGAACCAGGACTAAACCAGGACTAAACCAGGACTAAACCAGGACTAAACCAGGACTAAACCAGGACTGAACCAGGACTAAACCAGGACTAAACCAGGACTAAACCAGTACTAAACCAGGACTAAACCAGGACTAAACCAGTAATAAACCAGGACTAAACCAGTACTAAACCAGGACTAAACCAGGACTAAACCAGGACTGAACCAGGACTAAACCAGGACTGAACCAGGACTAAACCAGGACTAAACCAGTACTAAACCAGGACTAAACCAGGACTAAACCAGTAATAAACCAGGACTAAACCAGGACTAAACCAGGACTAAACCAGGACTGAACCAGGACTAAACCAGTACTAAACCAGGACTAAACCAGGACTAAACCAGTAATAAACCAGGACTAAACCAGGACTAAACCAGGACTAAACCAGGACTGAACCAGGACTAAACCAGGACTAAACCAGGACTAAACCAGGACTAAACCAGGACTGAACCAGGACTAAACCAGGACTAAACCAGGACTAAACCAGTACTAAACCAGGACTAAACCAGGACTAAACCAGTAATAAACCAGGACTAAACCAGTACTAAACCAGGACTAAACCAGGACTAAACCAGTAATAAACCAGGACTAAACCAGGACTGAACCAGGACTAAACCAGGACTGAACCAGGACTAAACCAGGACTAAACCAGGACTAAACCAGGACTGAACCAGGACTAAACCAGTAATAAACCAGGACTAAACCAGGACTAAACCAGGACTGAACCAGGACTAAACCAGGACTGAACCAGGACTGAACCAGGACTAAACCAGGACTAAAACAGGACTAAACCAGGACTAAACCAGGTCTAAACCAGGACTAAACCAGGACTAAACCAGGACTGAACCAGGACTAAAACAGGTCTAAACCAGGACTAAACCAGGTCTAAACCAGGACTAAACCAGGACTAAACCAGGACTGAACAAGGACTAAAACAGGTCTAAACCAGGACTAAACCAGGACTAAACCAGGACTGAACCAGGACTAAACCAGGACTAAACCAGGACTTAACCAGGTCTAAACCAGGACTAAACCAGGTCTAAACCAGGACTGAACCAGGACTAAACCAGGACTGAACCAGGACTGAACCAGGACTAAACCAGGACTAAAACAGGACTAAACCAGGACTAAACCAGGTCTAAACCAGGACTAAACCAGGACTAAACCAGGACTGAACCAGGACTAAAACAGGTCTAAACCAGGACTAAACCAGGACTAAACCAGGACTAAACCAGGACTAAACCAGGACTAAACCAGGACTGAACAAGGACTAAAACAGGTCTAAACCAGGACTAAACCAGGACTAAACCAGGACTGAACCAGGACTAAACCAGGACTAAACCAGGACTTAACCAGGTCTAAACCAGGACTAAACCAGGTCTAAACCAGGACTAAACCAGGACTAAAACAGGTCTAAACCAGGACTAAACCAGGTCTAAACCAGGACTAAACCAGGACTAAACCAGGACTGAACAAGGACTAAAACAGGTCTAAACCAGGACTGAACAAGGACTAAAACAGGTCTAAACCAGGACTAAACCAGGTCTAAACCAGGTCTAAACCAGGTCTAAACCAGAACTAAACCAGAACTAAACCAGGACTAAACCAGGACTAAACCAGGTCTAAACCAGGTCTAAACCAGGTCTAAACCAGGACTAAACCAGGACTAAACCAGGACTGAATCACACTCTTCCAGCAGGGGACGGCCAAGAAAAAACTCTTCATGCAGAAAAAGGACGAGGAAACAGTGGATTTACATAAAAACAGATTAAACGAGTGAATTTAAAGGTTTGAAAAGACGTGAGGGACTTGTCGTTTTCCTCACACGGAGCTGGAGTCGTGTTTGATGACATCACCAGGTGGAACAGAGCGTTTTCTGTTCCCGCAGGTCTGTGCGTTAAACGTGTGAATGAAACAAAACACAGCTCCAGGTCTGTTTGTGCTGAGGAAACGGCGTCAGAACAGAGGTCAGGAAAGAACGTCAAACAGGTGCTTTAAATCTGACTTTTAACCTAAAGAATAAAACAGGAGCTCCTTCCTTCACTTCTCTGTTCTGCCCTTTTGCCCTGAACACAGAACTCCACTCAGCACTGGAGAAACCATGACCCAGGCTTTTATTGTGAAGGGTCAACACTTTAAACGCAGAACTCTAACTGTGGTGATGTGTCGTCGCGATACGAAGAAACAGACTCGATACTCAGATACTCGATACTCGATACTGATTCTGATCCCATCATGAAACTAAAACTCTTACTTTAGACTTTAGACTTTAGACTTTAGACTTTAGACTTTAGACTTTATCCGGTGATTTTCCACATTCAGTGTTTGTACTTTGTTTTTTATTCTAATGTGTCCTTAGACCTGTGTGATCCAGGACTAAACCAGGTCTAAACCAGGTCTAAACCAGGTCTAAATCAGGTCTAAATCAGGACTAAACCAGGTCTAAACCAGGACTAAACCAGGACTAAACCAGGTCTAAATCAGGACTAAACCAGGTCTAAATCAGGACTAAACCAGGACTAAACCAGGTCTAAATCAGGACTAAACCAGGTCTAAACCAGGACTAAACCAGGACTAAACCAGGTCTAAACCAGGACTAAACCAGGCCTAAACCAGGTCTAAACCAGGCCTAAACCAGGTCTAAACCAGGACTAAACCAGGTCTAAACCAGGACTAAACCAGGACTAAACCAGGTCTAAACCAGGCCTAAACCAGGTCTAAACCAGGACTAAACCAAGACTAAACCAGGTCTAAACCAGGACTAAACCAGGCCTAAACCAGGTCTAAACCAGGACTAAACCAAGACTAAACCAGGCCTAAACCAGGTCTAAACCAGGACTAAACCAAGACTAAACCAGGTCTAAATCAGGACTAAACCAGGACTAAACCAGGTCTAAATCAGGACTAAACCAGGTCTAAACCAGGACTAAACCAGGACTAAACCAGGTCTAAACCAGGACTAAACCAGGCCTAAACCAGGTCTAAACCAGGCCTAAACCAGGACTAAACCAAGACTAAACCAGGCCTAAACCAGGTCTAAACCAGGACTAAACCAGGACTAAACCAGGTCTAAACCAGGCCTAAACCAGGTCTAAACCAGGACTAAACCAAGACTAAACCAGGTCTAAACCAGGACTAAACACCTTCAGCTCGTTTTCTTTCGTGTTTCCCGTTTGTTTCGGGGTTTGTTTTCGGATATGTTGGACGTCCCTGAGGCTGTTGTGGGTCCAAACGTGCGGGTTTCAACACGTAAATAAAAACCTGTCATTAGACCCGTTCTGTCTGCGCAGGACGTGAGATTCTGCCGGGTTCAGCTCCGCACATATTCACATTTCTGCCTTACTTTTATTGTTTTCAAAAGGCTTCGGCCCAAACAGCCGATTCACAGCTTTTCTGCGTTTCACTTTAGTTTTTTGTCGGAGCGCTGTCCCGGAGCTCCTGAGACGCCCGCACGCCACATCCGGTTTTTCCGGTTGCTGTTTAGGGTTTTGTGTCGTGTTTTTGTGCGATTCCGTCGCAAACCGGGAAGACGTCTGGAAACACGGAGCAAACTTCCAGAACATGTCCCAGTTTTCTTCCTCTTAAACTTAATGGCGAGGAGCATCGTTCTTCGCTTTCTCGATTATTTTACCGCCAAAATGATCACAATTTTACCCCCGAACTTCGACGAAAAGTCCCTCATGGGGGTGTAGAATCGACCGGCACCGCGACAATACCTGAAGCGACACGACTCAACAGCGCCGCCTAGATTTGGACCCCTATGGGAGAAGATGTGGGGTATTTTTCACGGCCAGCAGGGGCCACGAAAATGTAAAAAATTACGCAAAAAATTATTACAAGGACACGGTTAGTTCAGTAGTGCTGAAATTTCTATCACTTAAACACCGCATGAGCCTGATTCCACTGGTATGTCAAACACAGTTATCAGTGCTACAGCGCCACCTACAGGAAGGTACAAAGTTTACGATGGGGGAAGAAATATTACTTTAACTTTCATGTTAATTCATGAAAGCTGTCGGTCTGGGCGGCTGTCGGGAAGAGCGGCTTTAGTTTAATTATTGTTCTTTTGTTTGTTCTTTTGTTGTTTGTTCTTTTGTTTGTTCTTTTGTTGTTTGTTCTTTTGTTGTTTGTTCTTTTGTTGTTTGTTCTTTTGTTGTTTGTTCTTTTGTTGTTTGTTCTTTAGTTGTTTGTTCTTTTGTTGTTTGTTCTTTTGTTGTTTGCTCTTGAGTTGTTTGTTCCTTTGTTGTTTGTTCTTTAGTTGTTTGTTCTTTAGTTGTTTGTTCTTGAGTTGTTTGTTCTTTTGTTGTTTGTTCTTTAGTTGTTTGTTCTTTTGTTGTTTGCTCTTTTGTTGTTTGTTCTTGAGTTGTTTGTTCTTGAGTTGTTTGTTCTTTTGTTGTTTGTTCTTTAGTTGTTTGTTCTTTTGTTGTTTGTTCTTTTGTTGTTTGTTCTTTTGTTGTTTGTTCTTTAGTTGTTTGTTCTTTTGTTGTTTGTTCTTGAGTTGTTTGTTCTTTTGTTGTTTGTTCTTTAGTTGTTTGTTCTTTAGTTGTTTGTTCTTGAGTTGTTTGTTCTTTTGTTGTTTGTTCTTTAGTTGTTTGTTCTTTTGTTGTTTGCTCTTTTGTTGTTTGTTCTTGAGTTGTTTGTTCTTTTGTTGTTTGTTCTTTAGTTGTTTGTTCTTTTGTTGTTTGCTCTTGAGTTGTTTGTTCTTTAGTTGTTTGTTCTTTTGTTGTTTGCTCTTGAGTTGTTTGTTCTTTAGTTGTTTGTTCTTTTGTTGTTTGTTCTTTAGTTGTTTGTTCTTTAGTTGTTTGTTCTTTTGTTGTTTGTTCTTTAGTTGTTTGTTCTTTTGTTGTTTGTTCTTTTGTTGTTTGTTCTTTTGTTGTTTGTTCTTTAGTTGTTTGTTCTTTTGTTGTTTGTTCTTTAGTTGTTTGTTCTTTTGTTGTTTGTTCTTTTGTTGTTTGTTCTTTTGTTGTTTGTTCTTGAGTTGTTTTCATTAGTTTTGTGTCTTTACGGCTTATGTTTATTTTATGTTCATTCTGTTATTAAAGTCCTGGTTATTCATTCCCTCAAAATGACAAAAATTCTAAATAAAAACAAAGAAGACGAGAGAGCGGAAAACCGAACACCTCCTGTTTTTATATCATCATAACGAGTCGTTCTGCTCCAGACCCACACTGTGATGTCATCTGACCCACGCTGTGATGTCATCTGACCCACGCTGTGATGTCATCTGACCCACACTGTGATGTCATCCAACCCACGCCGTGATGTCATCCCTACAGACCCACGCTGTGATGTCATCTGACCCACGCTGTGATGTCATCCCTACAGACCCACGCTGTGATGTCATCCATACAGACCCACGCTGTGATGTCATCCGACCGACGCTGTGATGTCATCCCTACAGACCCACACTGTGATGTCATCCCTACAGACCCACACTGTGATGTCATCCCTACAGACCCACACTGTGATGTCATCCCTACAGACCCACGCTGTGATGTCATCTGACCCACGCTGTGATGTCATCCCTACAGACCCACGCTGTGATGTCATCTGACCCACACTGTGATGTCATCCCTACAGACCCACGCTGTGATGTCATCCATACAGACCCACGCTGTGATGTCATCCGACCGACGCTGTGATGTCATCCCTACAGACCCACACTGTGATGTCATCCCTACAGACCCACACTGTGATGTCATCAGACCCATGCTGTGATGTCATCTGACCCACGCTGTGATGTCATCACTACAGACCCACGCTGTGATGTCATCAGACCCACACTGTGATGTCATCCCTACAGACCCACGCTGTGATGTCATCCCTACAGACCCACGCTGTGATGTCATCTGACCCACGCTGTGATGTCATCTGACCCACGTTGTGATGTCATCTGACCCACGCTGTGATGTCATCAGACCCATGCTGTGATGTCATCTGACCCACGCTGTGATGTCATCCCTACAGACCCACGCTGTGATGTCATCCGTACAGACCCACGCTGTGATGTCATCTGACCCACGCTGTGATGTCATCCCTACAGACCCACACTGTGATGTCATCCCTACAGACCCACGCTGTGATGTCATCCCTACAGACCCACGCTGTGATGTCATCCCTACAGACCCACGCTGTGATGTCATCCCTACAGACCCACGCTGTGATGTCATCCCTACAGACCCACGCTGTGATGTCATCTGACCCACGCTGTGATGTCATGAAGTTTTCCGTGAGCCTTCAGCGTCTGCTCGTCTTCCTCGGCTCTGTTCTTCACATCACCCTGACACTGTGTCAGCAGAGTCACGTTTACTGAATGAACTCGAGCCCCCTCCTCTTTATTTCCCTCTCTCCATTTCTCTCCTTCACTCTCTTCACTCCTTCTCTCCTCCTTCTCTCCTCCACTCCTCCTTCTCTCCTTCTCTCCTCCTCTCTCCTTCTCTCCTCCTCTCCTCCTTCTCTCCTTCTCTCCTCCTTCTCTCCTCCTCTCCTCCTTCTCTCCTTCTCTCCTCCTTCTCTCCTCCACTCCTCCTCTCCTTCCCTACTTCTCTCCTCCTCTCCTTCTCTCCTCCTCTCCTCCTTCTCTCCTCCTCTCCTCCTTCTCTCCTTCTCTCCTCCTTCTCTCCTTCTCTCCTCCTTCTCTCCTCCTCTCCTCCTTCTCTCCTTCTCTCCTCCTCTCCTTCTCTCCTCCTGTCCTTCTCTCCTCCTCTCTCCTTCTCTCCTCCTTCTCTCCTTCGCTCCTTCTCTCCTCCTCTCTCCTTCTCTCCTCCTTCTCTCCTTCACTCCTTCTCTCCTCCTCTCCTTCTGTCCTCTTCTCCTCCTTCTCTCCTCCTCTCTCCTTCTCTCCTCCTTCTCTCCTTTGCTCCTTCTCTCCTCCTCTCCTCTTCTCCTCCTTCTCTCCTCTCTCTCTCCTTTTGTCTGCTTGTTACTGATCTCAGCTGACGTCATTCTGAAAGAGACTTCGACGGAACTACAGGTCAACACCAACACAGGTCTAAACCAGGTCTAAACCAGGTCTAAACCAGGTCTAAACCAGGTCTAAACCAGGACTAAACCAGGTCTAAACCAGGTCTAAACCAGGTCTAAACCAGGACTAAACCAGGTCTAAACCAGGTCTAAACCAGGTCTAAACCAGGACTAAACCAGGATTTAAACAGGACTAAATCAGGACTAAACCAGGACTAAAGCAGGTCTAGTCTTCCTCCTCTTCACCATCACAAACCGAAGCGCGGTGTAAAACGTGTCCATCATTCATCCTGCAGATCACGCGATCAGTTCTGCACCATTTAAACCCACTTAAAGCACATTCCGGGACATTTCATCGGAGGAAAGAGAGCGTATCAGCGCGTCTAATCCACTTTCCCTCGACTTATCGCGTTATCTGTCACTAATGGACCGTTTCTGCGGCGCATTCTGAAGTCCTTATAAGTCATTTCTTTGGTTTGGCGCATGTTCCGTCAAAAAATCCGAAAATGCCACGCTGTTTTGGGGCTGACTGCGTTTACAATGTACAAATATGGAGAAAACGCGAAGCCGAAAAGCGCTGCGTAAACTTTGTGCCATTTGGATCAACTTAAAAGATGAGTTCCTCCAACAACACCAACGCTGAACAATGAATTCGCCTTAAAGTCTCGGGACAAAAGTGAAAAATGCGCGTTAAATCTCTGCGTAAAGCTCAGAGCAGCGGGTCGGGATCTTCTTACAAGTTGGCAGCGTTTCAAAAGCGAACAAAAGCGACACAGCGAGTCTCGGAGTTTGGGTAAAAGTGAAAGTCGTACCTCGGGGCCGGTTGTAAGCGGAGACACGAACGATCAGAAGCCGGTGAAGCCGCTCCTCAGCCCGGCGTGTCCGCGCGTCTCCTCCCGGTGTGCGCGCTCGTCCTGCCGCCGGACACCGCGCATCGGACCCGCGGCAGAAAAAGAAAACAGAAAACCAAAAACTGTCCGGTCCGGTCCTGATATCTCCACAAGCACCGGCGAGGATTTGGAGGCCTGTATCCCGGGGAAAGCGCTCGGTCCGCGGCGTAAAAAGTGTCCAGGAGTCCTTAGGCGACAGCGATCTCCATCAGCAGCGAGTCCGCAGAGGAAAAAGCGATAAGAGAAGGAGAGAGGGAGGGAGGAGGAGGACGAGAGAGTGCGTGTGTGCGTGCCCGTGCGCGAGGGGCGCGCGTGTGTGTGCGTGTGTGTGCGTGCCCGTGCGTGAGGCAGGGGGTAGTTTGACGCGGCTCCAGATGTTTACAGCGGCAGGACTCCCTCGGAAGACGCATTCCTCCGCCGCTCGCTGCGCTTTGGCCGCGTTTCGGGCGCGTCTCGGGCGCGTCTCGGGCGCGTCTCTCCGCTCCGTTTCCGCTGGTTTCCTGTTCCACTTCTGCCACGACAAAGAAACGCGACTTTTGTTTCTGAAAGGCCGTAAATCTAAACCAGGTCTAAACCAGGTCTAAACCAGGACTAAACCAGGTCTAAACCAGGTCTAAACCAGGACTAAACCAGGACTAAACCAGGTCTAAACAAGGTCTAAACCAGGTCTAAACCAGGACTAAACCAGGTCTAAACCAGGACAGAACCAGGTCTAAACCAGGTCTAAACCAGGACTAAACCAGGTCTAAACCAGGTCTAAACCAGGACTAAACCAGGTCTAAACCAGGTCTAAACCAGGACTAAACCAGGACTAAACTAGGTCTAAACCAGGACTAAACCAGGTCTAAACCAGGACAGAACCAGGTCTAAACCAGGTCTAAACCAGGACTAAACCAGGTCTAAACCAGGACGAAACCAGGACTAAACTAGGTCTAAACCAGGACTAAACCAGGTCTAAACCAGGTCTAAACCAGATCTAAACCAGGTCTAAACCAGGACAGAACCAGGACTAAACAAGGTCTAAACCAGGACTAAACCAGGTCTAAACCAGATCTAAACCAGGTCTAAACCAGGACTAAACCAGGACTAAACTAGGTCTAAACCAGGTCTAAACAAGTTCTAAACCAGGTCTAAACCAGGACTAAACCAGGACTAAACTAGGTCTAAACCAGGACTAAACCATGTCTAAACCAGGACTAAACCAGGACTAAACCAGGACTAAACCAGGACTAAACTAGGTCTAAACCAGGTCTAAACCAGGTCTAAACCAGGACTAAACCAGGACTAAACCAGGACTAAACCAGGTCTAAACCCAGGACTAAACCAGCCACAGGGAGAACATCAAACTGAAAGAGCCCATATCAGGCTGTTTTCTGACCCAGGGGCCCGTGTGGTCCAGAGTCCAGACGGCCCAGTTTCCCAGTCCTGACCCCGTGTCCCCCGTCCCAGAGGATTTATACAAAACCACTCATTTGTCCCAGTTTTACACAAGAACTGTCCCAGTGTCCCTGTGTCTGAGAGAAGCAGAACATTTTCATGCCAATTTGGCCTTTGGTTGAATTAAAATAAAATCAAGTGTTTTGGATCATGTGGGAAATGGACTGAACCAGGACTAAACCAGGACTGAACCAGGACTAAACCAGGACTAAACCAGGACTGAACCAGGACTGAACCAGGACTAAACCAGGACTAAACCAGGACTGAACCAGGACTATGCCAGGACTGAACCAGGACTAAACCCACAGAATCATGTCTGAAGTTAAACTAACCTTGCGTCGCCTGAATCGTCACACGTTGAGGTTCTATTTCCTCATATCTCAGTCGCTGCTGTCGAGCTTCTGTCAGGAAGAACAACTCACTGCTGCTCAGACACAAATGCTTCAGATGCAGCGGTCGGTTTGACTCTAAAATGATTCTGTGACTCAGACGTTCACAGGGACAGTCTGGAGTCTAATAGTTTTTCCTCGGGTCTGTGGAGTGGGTCAGACTGTTTTTAGTGGCAGGACTGTGGCCATTGACCTGCACTAGCCCAGCACCAGCACCTCTGCAAATACAAGGACTGGAGGAAGAGTTAAACAAGTGTCTCCACATGTCTCCAATGAGGAACTATACGACTGCACATTTTGGCCGTTACAGTGATAAACGTCCTGTCCTGAAGTCCTGCTCAGCTCTGCTCAGTGGAACATCGGCTCCTGAAGGGTTCGTCTCCACAGAGCCACAGTGTTCTGCTTTGGCCTGTGCAGTGGGAAATCAGCAGAGGGAAGTGTGAGGTGTTTATAAAGTTGTTTTCTAACGTTTCCAGACACTAATGAGTGAACCAGGCAGAGCGTTTGGTTTGTTAGACTCGTGGCTGTTGTCAGATGGGTTAAAGTGGAGTTAAGCTTCTTCAGTCTGAAGCAAATTGTTGTTTTATGTGGAAGTTCAGAACTTGCCCCCATCACTACACTAGTTCAGAACTTGCCCCCATCACTACACTAGTTCAGAACTTGCCCCCATCACTACACTAGTTCAGAACTTGCCCCCATCACTACACTAGTTCAGAACTTGCCCCCATCACTACACTAGTTCAGAACTTGCCCCCATCACTACACTAGTTCAGAACTTGCCCCATCACTACACTAGGTCAGAACTTGCCCCCATCACTGCACTAGTTCAGAACTTGCCCCCATCACTGCACTAGTTCAGAACTTGCCCCCATCACTACACTAGGTCAGAACTTGCCCCCATCACTACACTAGTTCAGAACTTGCCCCCATCACTGCACTAGTTCAGAACTTGCCCCCATCACTGCACTAGTTCAGAACTTGCCCCCATCACTGCACTAGTTCAGAACTTGCCCCCATCACTACACTAGTTCAGAACTTGCCCCCATCACTGCACTAGTTCAGAACTTGCCCCCATCACTACACTAGTTTGTTGCCTTGACAGACTCACTGCCACAGTGAGATCTCCACCGAGGAAACACTGATCTGTGCCGTTTTTTGGCTCCTGACAGAATTCACCTCCTCTAGAAACGACTTTAGCTTCAGACGGGACAGAGTTCAGCTTTAATGTGAGAAGAGGAAGGAGCAGAACATGAGTCATGAGTCTCACTGTTGGCAAATCCAAGTCTGTTCAATTTAGGCCTCGATGAGCTTCATTTGACTGGAGCCCAACGCACAGTGCACGACTGTTCCACCTTGTGATGTCATGTCGTGATAAAGGAAGAGCTCCACTTAAACTAATACTTCCTTATAGTAGTAGTAGTAGTTGTAGTAGTAGTAGTAGTAGTAGTGTAGTAGTAGCAGTAGTAGTAGTAGTAGTAGTAGTAGTAGTAGTGTAGTAGTAGCAGTAGTAGTAGTAGTAGTAGTAGTAGTAGTAGTAGTAAATATTACTGCAGTAAAATGAAGTCATGTCCAGGTCGTATTTGTTCTGCTCCTTTTGTCTTCAGCACCTCTGACCTCCTGGAATGTAAAACCAGGACTAAACCAGGACTAAACCAGGACTAAACCAGGACTAAACCAGGACTAAACCAGGACTGAACCAGGACTGAACCAGGACTAAACCAGGTCTAAACCAGGACTGAACCAGGACTGAACCAGGACTGAACCAGGACTGAACCAGGACTGAACCAGGACTGAACCAGGACTGAACCAGGACTGAACCAGGACTAAACCAGGACTAAACCAGGGACTGTTATTTTATTTTTTCGGACGGGAAAGTTCCGGGACCTGAGGCCGAGTTTAAAACGTGACTTTGAATCTGGACCAGGTCTGACCCCAGACCGGACCCTGGACCACAGCTGGTCCTGTTTGAGGATCATATTTGACCACAATAAACCTGCACCACACACGGGACTGGAATGTGACCAGACCAGGACTAAACCAGGACCAGACCAGGACTAAACCAGGACCAGACCAGGACTAGACCAGACCAGGACCTGGTCCTCTCTCCTCTCCTCTCCTTCTCTCTTCTCCTTCTCTCCTCTCTCCTTTCATTCTTTCCACTCCTCTATCCTTCTCTCCTATCCTTCTCTCCTATCCTCTCTCCTTCTCTCCTATCCTTCTCTCCTATCCTTCTCTCCTTCTCTCCTCTCCTCTCTTCTTTCCTTCTCTCCTCTCCTTCTCTCCTCTCTTCTTTCCTTCTCTCCTATCCTTCTCTCCCTCTCTCCTCTCCTCTCTTCTTTCCTTCTCTCCTCTCTTCTTTCCTTCTCTCCTCTCCTCTCTCCTTCTCTCCTCCCTCTTTCCTCTCTCCTCTCCTCTTCTTCTCTCCTCTCCTCTCTCCTCACCTCTACTCTCTCCTCTCCTCTCCCCTCTCCTTCTCTCCTCTCCTCTCTCCTTCTCTCCTTTCATTCTCTCCACTCCTCTATCCTTCTCTCCTCTGCTCTCTCCTTCTCTCCTATCCTTCTCTCCTCTCTCCTTCTCTCCTCTCCCCTCTCCTCTCCTCTCCTCTCCTTCTCTCCTCTCCTCTCCTCTCCTCCTCTCCTTCTCTCCTCTCCTCTCCTTCTCTCCTCTCCTCTCTCCTTCTCTCCTCTCCTCTCTCCTTTCCTCCCTCTTTCCTCTCTCCTCTCCTCTCTTCTTTCCTTCTCTCCTATCCTTCTCTCCTCTCCCTCTCTCCTCTCCTCTTTTCTTTCCTTCTCTCCTCTCCTGCTCTCCTCTCCTCCCTCTTTCCTCTCTCCTCTCCTCTCCTCTTCTTTTCTCCTCTCCTCTCCTCTCTCCTCTCCTCTCTTCTCTCTCCTCTCCTCTCTTCTCTCCTCTCCTCTCCTCTCTCTCCTCTCTTCTCTCTCCTCTCCTCTCCTCTCTCCTCTCCCCCCTCTTTCCTCTCTCCTCTCCTCTCCTCTTCTTTTCTCCTCTCCTCTCCTCTCTCCTCTCCTCTCTTCTCTCTCCTCTCCTCTCTTCTCTCCTCTCCTCTCTCGTGGTTCTGGTGATTACAGTTTTCTTGAGAGTTTTTGGCCGAACTCTGAGCCACAGAAATGTTTGGTCCCCGAGTGAATCCAGCAACAACACAACAGAAAACGACAAGAGGAAGAACTAAACCAGGACTAAACCAGGACTAAACCAGGACTAAACCAGGACTAAAGCAGGACTAAAGCAGGACTAAACCAGGACTAAACCAGGACTAAACCAGGACTAAACCAGGACTAAACCAGGACTAAACCAGGACTAGACCAGGACTAGACCAGGACTAGACCAGGACTAAACCAGGACTAGACCAGGACTAGACCAGGACTAAACCAGGACTAAACCAGGACTAAAGCAGGACTAAAGCAGGACTAGACCAGGACTAAACCAGGACTAGACCAGGACTAGACCAGGACTAAACCAGGACTAAACCAGGACTAAATCAGGACTAAAGCAGGACTAGACCAGGACTAAACCAGGACTAGACCAGGACTAGACCAGGACTAAACCAGGACTAGACCAGGACTAAACCAGGACTAAACCAGGACTAGACCAGGACTAAACCAGGACTAAACCAGGACTAGACCAGGACTAAACCAGGACTAAACCAGGACTAGACCAGGACTAAACCAGGACTAAACCAGGACTAGACCAGGACTAGACCAGGACTAGACCAGGACTAAACCAGGACTAGACCAGGACTAGACCAGTACTAAACCAGGACTAGACCAGGACTAAACCAGGACTAGACCAGTATCAGTCTCTCGTCTGCTGTCGTGGTTTAGCCAAAC
>CM060668.1:2136367-2191367 GCA_030686955.1 Odontamblyopus rebecca
CACACACACACAAACACACACACACACAAACACACACACACACACACACACACACACACACACACACACACACACACACACACACACACAAACACACACACACAAACACACACACACACACACACACACACACACACACACAAACACACACACACACACACACACACACACAAACACACACACACACACAAACACACACACACACACACACACACACACACACACACACACACACACACAAACACACACACAAACACACACACACACAAACACACACACACACACAAACACACACACACACACACACACACACAAACACACACACACAAACACACACACACACACAAACACACACACAAACACACACACACACACAAACACACACACACACACAAACACACACACACACACACACACACAAACACACACACACACACACACACACACACACACACAAACACACACACACACACACACACAAACACACACACAAACACACACACACACACACACACACACACACACACACACACACACACACACACACACAAACACACACACACACACACACACACAAACACACACACACAAACACACACGCACACACAAACACACACACACACACACACACAAACACACACACAAACACACACACACACACACACACACAAACACACACACACGCACACACAAACACACACACACGCACACACACTCCCTACATACAAACATGAAATAACAAATGAGTTCAAATCAGACAATTTAGGCCCAAAGAACGATTTTTTTGCCCAAAAGTTCTTGGGTTCATGTCAGAGTCGTTGTTTGTCTTTTCTCAGTAGTTTTTGTGCTGCTCACAGACAGAGTGGGCGGAGTCAAACGAGGGGGTTACTCCAGGGACGTGATTTAGCGACAGCGATTTATCGACACAAAAGTGAAAAAACCTGAAACTTATAAAACATGTGAATCCGTCGTTTTGGGCGAATATTGAGTTTTAAAAACAGTAAAAGGAACATGTGAAGGTGTAAAGATGTTCTGTGCTATAAAAGTCCCATATTCCCTCTTTAAACACACCTCCACTTTACCACCTGATGACGTCACAAAGTGCAGCAGGTCAGAACACGGTTCTGCTCTGGGTGTCGCCGCTCTGGGCTACGGTGGCATTAGCATCAGTGTTAGCATTAGCATTAGCGTCAGCGTCAGCATTAGCGGTGGTGCTAACGGGCCCGAAGAGGCGGCTGAGGCCGAGGCGGGACCGGTAGTTCTGTGAGAAGTGCAGGTAGATGAGCGGGTCCAGACACACATTCAGCACCGAGAGCAGAACGGACAGCTCCTTCAGGAAGTACAGCTCCCGAGAACAGCGCCCCTCCAGGAGAGTGAAGGGAATGCGCACCACGTGGTACGGCACGAAGCACACGCTGAACACCACCCACTGCAAACAGAACAGAGAGAGAAACCCGCTCAAACAGAGAGAGAAACCAGCTCAAACAGAGGGAGAAACACACTCAAACAGAGAGAGAAACCTGCTCAAACAGAGAGAGAAACCTGCTCAAATAGAGAGAGAAACCCACTCAAACAGAGAGAGAAAGCCCACTCAAACAGAGAGAGAAACCTGCTCAAACAGAGAGAGAAACCTGCTCAAACAGAGAGAGAAACCCACTCAAACAGAGAGAAAAACCCACTCAAACAGAGAGAGAAACCTGCTCAAACAGAGAGAGAAACCCACTGAAACAGAGAGAGAAACACACTGAAACAGAGAGAGAAACCTGCTCAAACAGAGAGAGAAACACACTCAAACAGAAAGAGAAACCTGCTCAAGCAGAGAGAGAAACCCACTCAAACAGAGAGAGAAACCCACTCAAACAGAGAGAGAAACCCACTCAAACAGAAAGAGAAACCTGCTCAAACAGAGAGAGAAACCCGCTCAAACAGAGAGAGAAACCCACTCAAACAGAGAGAGAAACCCACTCAAACAGAGAGAGAAACCTGCTCAAACAGAGAGAGAAACCCACTCAAACAGAGAGAGAAACCCACTGAAACAGAGAGAGAAACACACTGAAACAGAGAGAGAAACACACTGAAACAGAGAGAGAAACCCACTCAAACAGAGAGAGAAACCCACTCAAACAGAGAGAGAAACCGGCTCAAACAGAGAGAGAAACCCGCTCAAACAGGGAGAGAAACCCGCTCAAACAGGGAGAGAAACACACTGAAACAGAGAGAGAAACCTGCTCAAACAGAGAGAGAAACCCACTGAAACAGAGAGAGAATCACAGTGAAACAGAGAGAGAAACCTGCTCAAACAGAGAGAGTAACACACTGAAACAGAGAGAGTAACACACTCAAACAGAGAGAGAAACACACTCAAACAGAGAGAGAAACACACTGAAACAGAGAGAGAAAGACACTGAAACAGAGAGAGAAACCCGCTCAAACAGAGAGAGTAACACACTGAAACAGAGAGAGTAACACACTGAAACAGAGAGAGAAACCCGCTCAAACAGAGAGAGTAACACACTCAAACAGAGAGAGAAACACACTGAAACAGAGAGAGAAACACACTGAAACAGAGAGAGAAACACACTGAAACAGAGAGAGAAACACACTCAAACAGAGAGAGAAACACACTGAAACAGAGAGAGAAAGACACTGAAACAGAGAGAGAAACACACTCAAACAGAGAGAGAAAGACACTGAAACAGAGAGAGTAACACACTGAAACAGAGAGAGAAACCTGCTCAAACAGAGAGAGAAACCCACTCAAACAGAGAGAGAAACCCACTGAAACAGAGAGAGAAACACACTGAAACAGAGAGAGAAACACACTGAAACAGAGAGAGAAACACACTCAAACAGAGAGAGAAACCCACTGAAACAGAGAGAGAATCACAGTGAAACAGAGAGAGAAACCTGCCAAACAGAGAGAGTAACACACTGAAACAGAGAGAGAAACACACTGAAACAGAGAGAGAAACCTGCTCAAACAGAGAGAGAAACCCACTGAAACAGAGAGAGAATCACAGTGAAACAGAGAGAGAAACCTGCCAAACAGAGAGAGTAACACACTGAAACAGAGAGAGTAACACACTGAAACAGAGAGAGAAACACACTGAAACAGAGAGAGAAACACACTGAAACAGAGAGAGAAAGACACTGAAACAGAGAGAGAAACCCGCTCAAACAGAGAGAGTAACACACTGAAACAGAGAGAGTAACACACTGAAACAGAGAGAGTAACACACTGAAACAGAGAGAGAAACCCGCTCAAACAGAGAGAGTAACACACTCAAACAGAGAGAGAAACACACTGAAACAGAGAGAGAAACACACTGAAACAGAGAGAGAAACACACTCAAACAGAGAGAGAAACACACTGAAACAGAGAGAGAAAGACACTGAAACAGAGAGAGAAACACACTCAAACAGAGAGAGTAACACACTGAAACAGAGAGAGAAACACACTGAAACAGAGAGAGAAACACACTGAAACAGAGAGAGAAACACACTCAAACAGAGAGAGAAACACACTGAAACAGAGAGAGAAAGACACTGAAACAGAGAGAGAAACACACTCAAACAGAGAGAGAAAGACACTGAAACAGAGAGAGTAACACACTGAAACAGAGAGAGAAACCTGCTCAAACAGAGAGAGAAACCCACTCAAACAGAGAGAGAAACCCACTGAAACAGAGAGAGAAACACACTGAAACAGAGAGAGAAACACACTGAAACAGAGAGAGAAACACACTCAAACAGAGAGAGAAACCCACTGAAACAGAGAGAGAATCACAGTGAAACAGAGAGAGAAACCTGCCAAACAGAGAGAGTAACACACTGAAACAGAGAGAGAAACACACTGAAACAGAGAGAGAAACCTGCTCAAACAGAGAGAGAAACCCACTGAAACAGAGAGAGAATCACAGTGAAACAGAGAGAGAAACCTGCCAAACAGAGAGAGTAACACACTGAAACAGAGAGAGTAACACACTGAAACAGAGAGAGAAACACACTGAAACAGAGAGAGAAACACACTGAAACAGAGAGAGAAAGACACTGAAACAGAGAGAGAAACCCGCTCAAACAGAGAGAGTAACACACTGAAACAGAGAGAGTAACACACTGAAACAGAGAGAGTAACACACTGAAACAGAGAGAGAAACCCGCTCAAACAGAGAGAGTAACACACTCAAACAGAGAGAGAAACACACTGAAACAGAGAGAGAAACACACTGAAACAGAGAGAGAAACACACTCAAACAGAGAGAGAAACACACTGAAACAGAGAGAGAAACACACTGAAACAGAGAGAGAAACACACTCAAACAGAGAGAGAAACACACTGAAACAGAGAGAGAAAGACACTGAAACAGAGAGAGAAACACACTGAAACAGAGAGAGAATCACACTGAAACAGAGAGAGAAACACACTCAAACAGAGAGAGAAACACACTGAAACAGAGAGAGAAAGACACTGAAACAGAGAGAGAAACACACTGAAACAGAGAGAGAATCACACTGAAACAGAGAGAGAAACACACTGAAACAGAGAGAGAAACACACTGAAACAGAGAGAGAAACACACTGAAACAGAGAGAGAATCACAGTGAAACAGAGAGAGAAACACACTGAAACAGAGAGAGAAACACACTGAAACAGAGAGAGGGCGAGAAAAAAAACTTGGTTCAGTCCTGGTTCAGTCCCGGTTCAGTCCCGGTTCAGTCCCGGTTCAGTCCCGGTTCAGTCCTGGTTCAGTCCCGGTTCAGTCCTGGTTCAGTCCCGGTTCAGTCCTGGTTCAGTCCTGGTTCAGTCCCGGTTCAGTCACCAGCAGCAGTGTGTTCCTCTGCGCTCGCTGCAGTTTCCTGCAGCTGCTCTGGAGCCGTCGCCGTCGAGCCGCCGAGAGTCTGCGCGAAATGGACGAGTAGAAGAAGAGCAGAGCCACCAGCACCGAGAAGAAGAGCGCGGCCAGCAGCACGTGGACCGAGCGGTACAACAGCGCCGCCTGCAGGAGAGCGGAGGAATTACACTACAGGTGAATACAACAGCGCCGCCTGCAGGAGAGCGGAGGAATTACACTACAGGTGAATACAACAGCGCCGCCTGCAGGAGAGCGGAGGAATTACACTACAGGTAAATACAACAGCGCCGCCTGCAGGAGAGCGGAGGAATTACACTACAGGTAAATACAACAGCGCCGCCTGCAGGACAGCGGAGGAATTACACTACAGGTAACACAACAGCGCCGCCTGCAGGAGAGCGGAGGAATTACACTACAGGAAATACAACAGCGCCGCCTGCAGGAGAGCGGAGGAATTACACTACAGGTCACTACAACAGCGCCGCCTGCAGGAGAGCGGAGGAATTACACTACAGGTGAATACAACAGCGCCGCCTGCAGGAGAGCGGAGGAATTACACTACAGGTAAATACAACAGCGCCGCCTGCAGGAGAGCGGAGGAATTACACTACAGGTAAATACAACAGTGCCGCCTGCAGGAGAGCGGAGGAATTACACTACAGGTAAATACAACAGCGCCGCCTGCAGGACAGCGGAGGAATTACACTACAGGTAAATACAACAGCGCCGCCTGCAGGAGAGCGGAGGAATTACACTACAGGTAAATACAACAGCGCCGCCTGCAGGACAGCGGAGGAATTACACTACAGGTAAATACAACAGCGCCGCCTGCAGGAGAGCAGAGGAATTACACTACAGGTTAATACAACAGCGCCGCCTGCAGGAGAGCGGAGGAATTACACTACAGGAAATACAACAGCGCCGCCTGCAGGAGAGCGGAGGAATTACACTACAGGTAAATACAACAGCGCCGCCTGCAGGAGAGCGGAGGAATTACACTACAGGTAAATACAACAGCGCCGCCTGCAGGAGAGCGGAGGAATTACACTCACAGGTGAATACAACAGCGCCGCCTGCAGGAGAGCGGAGGAATTACACTACAGGTGAATACAACAGCGCCGCCTGCAGGAGAGCGGAGGAATTACACTACAGGTGAATACAACAGCGCCGCCTGCAGGAGAGCGGAGGAATTACACTACAGGTGAATACAACAGCGCCGCCTGCAGGAGAGCGGAGGAATTACACTACAGGTGAATACAACAGCGCCGCCTGCAGGAGAGCGGAGGAATTACACTACAGGTAAATACAACAGCGCCGCCTGCAGGAGAGCGGAGGAATTAAACTACAGGTAAATACAACAGCGCCGCCTGCAGGACAGCGGAGGAATTACACTACAGGTGAATACAACAGCGCCGCCTGCAGGAGAGCAGAGGAATTACACTACAGGTGAATACAACAGCGCCGCCTGCAGGAGAGCGGAGGAATTACACTACAGGTAAATACAACAGCGCCGCCTGCAGGAGAGCGGAGGAATTACACTACAGGTAAATACAACAGTGCCGCCTGCAGGAGAGCGGAGGAATTACACTACAGGTAAATACAACAGCGCCGCCTGCAGGACAGCGGAGGAATTACACTACAGGTAAATACAACAGCGCCGCCTGCAGGAGAGCGGAGGAATTACACTACAGGTAAATACAACAGCGCCGCCTGCAGGACAGCGGAGGAATTACACTACAGGTAAATACAACAGCGCCGCCTGCAGGAGAGCGGAGGAATTACACTACAGGTGAATACAACAGCGCCGCCTGCAGGAGAGCGGAGGAATTACACTACAGGAAATACAACAGCGCCGCCTGCAGGACAGCGGAGGAATTACACTACAGGTAAATACAACAGCGCCGCCTGCAGGAGAGCGGAGGAATTACACTACAGGTAAATACAACAGCGCCGCCTGCAGGAGAGCAGAGGAATTACACTACAGGTGAATACAACAGCGCCGCCTGCAGGAGAGCGGAGGAATTACACTACAGGAAATACAACAGCGCCGCCTGCAGGAGAGCGGAGGAATTACACTACAGGTAAATACAACAGCGCCGCCTGCAGGAGAGCGGAGGAATTACACTACAGGTAAATACAACAGCGCCGCCTGCAGGAGAGCGGAGGAATTACACTACAGGTAAATACAACAGCGCCGCCTGCAGGAGAGCAGAGGAATTACACTACAGGTAAATACAACAGGGTTTTGTGTGAATCTGGAACGTTTCAGTCGCTCTGCAGAACGTTTCGCACTGCGGCGGCTTCAGCTTCAGCGTCTCCACTTCCTGTTCACTGTGGTTTTCCCCGAGTCGAGGCAAAACAAATGAATATTCAAAGGTAAAGCGGTGAACAGGAAGCTGCGGGTGTGAGACAAAGTTCACACGACGAATAATAAATATTAAATCAACAAACAACTTAAGTGATCCACATATAAAAGTAACTGCGTCTTTATCTGAATTTTAACAGGTTTATTTTACTGACACACAGGGAGGGCATCTGACACACAGGGAGGGCATCTGACACACGGGGAGGGCATCTGACACACAGGGAGGGCATCTGACACACGGGGAGGGCATCTGACACACGGGGAGGGCACCTGATACACAGGGAGGGCATCTGACACAGGGGAGGGCATCTGACACAGGGGAGGGCATCTGACACACGGGGAGGGCATCTGACACACGGGGAGGGCATCTGACACACGGGGAGGGCATCTGACACACGGGGAGGGCATCTGACACACGGGGAGGGCATCTGACACAGGGGAGGGCATCTGACACACGGGGAGGGCATCTGACACACGGGGAGGGCATCTGACACACGGGGAGGGCATCTGACACACGGGGAGGGCATCTGACACACGGGGAGGGCATCTGACACACAAAATAAACCTGTTAAAAGTCTAATTCAGATAAAGACGCAGTTACTTTTATATGTGGATCACTTAAGTTGTTTGTTGTTTTAATATTTATTATTGGTCGTGTGAACTTTGTCTCACACCCGCAGCTTCCTGTTCACCGCTTTATCTTTGAATATTCATTTGTTTTGCCTCGACTCGGGGAAAACCACAGTGAACAGGAAGTGGAGACGCTGAAGCTGAAGCCGCCGCAGTGCGAAACGTTCTGCAGAGCGACTGAAACGTTCCAGAGTCACACAAAACCCTGATTTGTCCCAGTTTCCCTATTTCTGACAAATCTGATCTAAACCAGAACTAAACCAGGACTAAACCAGGTCTAAACCAGGTCTAAACCAGGAATAAACCAGGAATAAACCAGGAATAAACCAGGAATAAACCAGGATTAAACCAGGACTAAACCAGGACTAAACCAGGACTAAACCAGGTCTAAACCAGGTCTAAACCAGGTCTAAACCAGGACTAAACCAGGTCTAAACCAGGACTAAACCAGGTCTAAACCAGGTCTAAACCAGGCCTAAACCAGGCCTAAACCAGGTCTAAACCAGGACTAAACCAGGTCTAAACCAGGACTGAACCAGGACTAAACCAGGACTAAACCAGGACTAAACCAGGACTAAACCAGGACTAAACCAGGACTAAACCAGGTCTAAACCAGGACTAAACCAGGTCTATATCAGGTCACACTTATGTCACAGATAATACTCCCTACAGTGGCGTTTATACTGAAAGGGCAGAGGGTGCCACCTGTGGGCTGTGTCCGGTGTTGCAGCTCATGGAGCGCTGGGGGGCGGGGCTACGGGGGCTCAGGAGGTACACGCCCACGTAGAACCCGGCCAGGACCCAAAGCAGGACCCAGGTCAGACCCGAGACCAGCCACGATCCCCGGACCGTCTGGACCCAGAGAGTCGCCAGAGGACGCAAGACCTTCAGGTACCTGCAGGAGAGAAACAGGACTGGAGCAGGACTGGAGCAGGACTGGACCAGGACTGGACCAGGACTGGAGCAGGACTGGACCAGGACTGGAGCAGGACTGGACCAGGACTGGAGCAGGACTGGACCAGGACTGGACCAGGACTGGAGCAGGACTGGACCAGGACTGGACCAGGACTGGACAAGGACTGGACCAGGACTAAAAAAAGAATGAAACCAGGATTAAACCAGGACTAAACCAGGAATGAACCAGGACTAAACCAGGTCTAAACCAGGAGTAAACCAGGATTAAACAAGGACTAAACCAAGACTGAACCAGGACTAAAAAAGAACTAAACCAAGAATGAACCAGGACTAAACCAGAACTGGACCAGAACTAAACCAGGACTCCACCAGGACTAAACCAGGACTAACCCAGGTCCACTTTGTGATGTCATGTCGTGGTAGTTGGTGAACAGCTCCTTTTAATTTAGTTGAGTCGAGATCTGCGCCTCCAGGACTGAAACGATCCGAATGTGACGGTCGTGCAGGTGTGTGGAGTTTAAAAACACAGCGGAGCACTTCCGGTATCGCCACACGATGACATCACCAGGTGGAACAGAGCGTTTTCAGTCTGAGAGAAGAACTTTGTGCGTTAAACGTGTGAAACAAAGCACGACTCCGGCACGAGCTGCTGCTGTGACTCTTTTTGAAACCCAGTTAAAATCACTTTCACCCCCGTCGCCCCTGTCCCCGTCGCCCCTGTCCCCGTCGCCCCTGTCCCCGTCGCCCCTGTCCCCGTCGCCCCTGTCCCCGTCGCCCCTGTCCCCGTCGCCCCTGTCGCCCCGTCCCCGTCGCCCCTGTCGCCCCGTCCCCGTCGCCCCTGTCGCCCCTGTCCCCGTCGCCCCTGTCCCCGTCGCCCCTGTCCCCGTCGCCCCTGTCGCCCCTGTCCCCGTGGCCCCTGTCCCCGTGGCCCCTGTCGCCCCTGTCCCCGTGGCCCCTGTCCCCGTCGCCCCTGTCGCCCCTGTCCCCGGCGCCCCGGTCGCCCCTGTCCCCGTCGCCCCTGTCGCCCCTGTCGCCCCTGTCCCTGTCGCCCCTGTCCCCGTGGCCCCTGTCGCCCCTGTCCCTGTCGCCCCTGTCCCCGTCGCCCCTGTCGCCCCTGTCGCCGCGGCTGTGAACAGGAAACGAGCCGAGTGCGGTCACTGTGTTTTTGATCATGATCATGATGACATCACCAGGTGGAACAGAGCGTTTTCAGTCTGAGAGAAGAACTTTGTGCGTTAAACGTGTGAAACAAAGCACGACTCCGGCACGAGCTGCTGCTGTGACTCTTTTTGAAACCCAGTTAAAATCACTTTCACCCCCGTCGCCCCTGTCCCCGTCGCCCCTGTCCCCGTGGCCCCTGTCGCCCCAGTCCCCGTGGCCCCAGTCCCCGTCGCCCCTGTCCCCGTCGCCCTGTCCCCGTGGCCCCTGTCGCCCCTGTCCCCGTCGCCCCTGTCCCCGTGGCCCCTGTCCCCGTCGCCCCTGTCGCCCCTGTCCCCGTCGCCCCTGTCCCCGTCGCCCCTGTCCCCGTCGCCCCTGTCGCCCCTGTCCCCGTGGCCCCTGTCCCCGTCGCCCCTGTCGCCCCTGTCCCCGTGGCCCCTGTCCCCGTGGCCCCTGTCGCCCCTGTCCCCGTGGCCCCTGTCCCCGTGGCCCCTGTCCCCGTGGCCCCTGTCGCCCCTGTCCCCGTCGCCCCTGTCCCCGTCGCCCCTGTCCCCGTCGCCCCTGTCCCCGTCGCCCCTGTCGCCGTCGCCCCTGTCCCCGTCGCCCCTGTCGCCCCGTCCCCGTCGCCCCTGTCGCCCCGTCCCCGTCGCCCCTGTCCCCGTCGCCCCTGTCCCTGTCGCCCCTGTCCCCGTGGCCCCTGTCCCCGTGGCCCCTGTCGCCCCTGTCCCCGTCGCCCCAGTCGCCCCTGTCCCCGTCGCCCCTGTCCCCGTCGCCCCTGTCGCCCCAGTCCCCGTCGCCCCTGTCCCCGTGGCCCCTGTCCCCGTCGCCCCTGTCGCCCCTGTCCCCGTGGCCCCTGTCCCCGTGGCCCCTGTCCCCGTGGCCCCTGTCGCCCCTGTCCCCGTCGCCCCTGTCGCCCCTGTCGCCCCTGTCCCTGTCGCCCCTGTCCCCGTGGCCCCTGTCGCCCCTGTCCCCGTCGCCCCTGTCCCCGTCGCCCCTGTCGCCCCTGTCCCCGTCGCCCCTGTCGCCCCTGTCCCCGTCACCCCTGTCGCCCCTGTCGCCGCGGCTGTGAACAGGAAACGAGCCGAGTGCGGTCACTGTGTTTTTGATCATGATCGAGTTCCAGCTTCTTCCCCTGAACGACCCATTTACAAATAAAACCACTTCCTCCAACTGTGCTGCTCTCACACACGTCCTGGTTCAGTCCTGTTTTAGTCCTATTTTAGTCCTGGTTCAGTCCTGTTTTAGTCCTATTTTAGTCCTGGTTCAGTCCTGGTTCAGTCCTGGTTCAGTCCTGTTTTAGTCCTGGTTTAGTCCTGGTTTAGTCCTGGTTCAGTCCTGTTTTAGTCCTGGTTTAGTCCTGGTTCAGTCCTGGTTCAGTCCTGTTTTAGTCCTGGTTTAGTCCTGGTTTAGTCCTGGTTCAGTCCTGTTTTAGTACTGGTTTAGTCCTGGTTTAGTCCTGGTTCAGTCCTGTTTTAGTCCTGGTTTAGTCCTGGTTCAGTCCTGGTTCAGTCCTGTTTTAGTCCTGGTTTAGTCCTGGTTTAGTCCTGGTTCAGTCCTGTTTTAGTCCTGGTTTAGTCCTGGTTCAGTCCTGGTTCAGTCCTGTTTTAGTCCTGGTTTAGTCCTGGTTTAGTCCTGGTTCAGTCCTGGTTCAGTCCTGGTTTAGTCCTGGTTTAGTCCTGGTTTGGTCCTGGTTTGGTCCTGGTTTGGTCCTGGTTTGGTCCTGGTTTGGTCCTGGTTTGGTCCTGGTTTAGTCCTGGTTTAGTCCTGGTTTAGTCCTGGTTTGGTCCTGGTTTGGTCCTGGTTCAGTCCTGGTTCAGTCCTGGTTCAGTCCTGGTTCAGTCCTGGTTTAGTCCTGGTTTAGTCCTGGTTTAGTCCTGGTTTAGTCCTGGTTTAGTCCTGGTTTGGTCCTGGTTCAGTCCTGGTTCAGTCCTGGTTTAGTCCTGGTTTAGTCCTGGTTTGGTCCTGGTTTAGTCCTGGTTTGGTCCTGGTTTAGTCCTGGTTTAGTCCTGGTTCAGTCCTGGTTTAGTCCTGGTTCAGTCCTGGTTTAGTCCAGGTAAACCAGGACTGAACCAGGACTAAACCAGGACTGAACCAGGACCGAACCAGGCCTAACGTAGCTCTAAACCCGGACTAAAGGCTCTGACCTGTTGGCGGCGATGTAGCCCATGAACAGGATGCTGGCGTACATGTTCAGGTAGAAGAAGGTGGCGCTGATGCTGCAGTGAAACCAGTGCACGGAGGAGGCGGGGCCATGGTGAGAGGGGGCGGGGCCATGGTGCGAGGGGGCGGGGCCCAGCGCATAGCGGACGATCCTGATTGGCAGACTCAGGACCAGGAGCAGGTCGGCGGCGGCGAGGTTCTTCAGGTAAACGGAGACGCTGGAGAGATGCTGCGAGTCGGAGCAGAAGTGAACGCGAAGAGAGAAAAGGTTCAGACACAAACCCACCTGAAAACACACGAGAGACACGCAGACTGTGAAGAGGAAGAGCAGGAAGAGGAAGAGGACTGAGCTGCCACATTTACATGAACTTCAAATAAAGATCATTTCAATCGGAATAAAAATGAATTCTGCTTCAAAAAGACCACGGAAACACTTAAGTCTTCATGAAAATCACTGGGAATTAAACTTTACCCTTCAAGATCTAAGGCAGTTTCTGTACTTTTCTCCTCGCCTGGATTTTGTTCTTAATTCTGCTTTTCAAACTGCCCCTTTTACCCCTAATGAAGTGTTCTACCTCCTTTTGTTCAGTCCAACCTGTTATTTCACAATCTGCTGCTGTAGTTGTGTCATGAGGCTGTGAGAAAAGCTACAGGACCAGAAATAGAGACGAAAAAAAAAAAAACACCAAACATGTAGAAACAACTTTATGGACATAAAAAATGCTTAATTTAGGGCCTGAGCTACAAAAGTGCAAAATCTCAAGTCTGTAAGTAAACTAAAAATCTCCTTATTGCCCTAAAAACAAAAAAAGTGCAGTGGCTCCATGACTTTCCTGGTCCAGTCCTGGAAACAGCTCCTGTCAGGACCACGGCCAGAGCCACAGCACTTCTGCATTTCCAGGGTGGAAATTACATTTGGATTTGTTCATTTGGACTGAAATAAACCTTTAAATAAAAATAGAAAGAGATGCACAATTACACACACCAAGATGTGTCATTTTCCATGTGTGTGAGAATTAACTCCACTTAGAGCGACTTTTTCCCTCGTTATAAACACACACAGTCAGAGGAGTCGACCATCTTGACTCACTTCACTCTTTGGCAAAGTTTGGCTCCATCAAAATGGACGGAGCGCATGAGTTTGGGGAAAAGACAGATCCTCTGTCTCCACTCTTTCAGAGGAAAAAAAAAGGATGTTTCTTTCTTTTGCAGTTGGAAAGTTCTGCGCGGTTTTATAAAACATTCCTCGGAATCGTGTAGGAAAACGTATTAATCCTGAAGTCAGTGCAGGTTTATTCTGATTTTAAAGCCGAATGAGTTTCTTCCTGGATCCTGTAAACGTTTCTTCTTCTTCACAATAATCCCGGTGGTTGGAGCTCGTTGGCTCGTCCTTCTGACTCGATCCGGACGATCCGGCTCCTCCAGTCGTCTCTTGGGACTTTCCTCCACGTCTCTTTGGATTTGTGAGCGGGATGTGGGAGTGGGCTGAGGTGTGGCAGCCTCACACTCAGTTTGTCTTCTTCCTCCTTCTCCCACACTCTTCCCTTCTCCTCCTCAGCTCACAGACGGAAAGTGTGAGGACAGAATTCTCCAGCTGCTGCTTCATTATCATCAGAACCACTGAACCAGGACTGAACTGGGACTAAAGCAGAACTAAACGAGGACTAAACGAGGACTAAACGAGGACTAAACAAGGACTAAACAAGGACTAAACAAGGACTAAACCAGGACTAAACGAGGACTAAACAAGGACTAAACGAGGACTAAACAAGGACTAAACAAGGACTAAACAAGGACTAAACCAGGACTAAACGAGGACTAAACAAGGACTAAACAAGGACTAAACTGGGACTAAACCAGGACTAAACCAGGACCGAACTTGGACTAAACCAGGATTAAACAAGGACTAAACTGGGACTAAACCAGGACTAAACCAGGACCAAACCAGGACTAAACAAGGCCTAAACTGGGACTAAACCAGGACTAAACCAGGACCAAACCAGGACTAAACAAGGACTAAACCAGGATTAAACAAGGACTAAACTGGGACTAAACCAGGACTAAACCAGGACCGAACTTGGACTAAACCAGGATTAAACAAGGACTAAACTGGGACTAAACCAGGACTAAACCAGGACCAAACCAGGACTGAACCAGGACTAAACCAGGATTAAACAAGGACTAAACTGGGACTAAACCAGGACTAAACCAGGACCAAACCAGGACTGAACCAGGACTAAACCAGGATTAAACAAGGACTAAACTGGGACTGAACCAGGACTAATCAAAGACTGAACCAGGACTGGACTCACCATAAAGACGAGGCTGTAGAGGACCATGAAGACCAGACTGGCCGAGTTCTGGAGCTCTGAGCAGGACTCAATAGTCCGGTTGAGATCCGAGCTGTTCCCAAGTGACGTCATCACGACTCCATGAACCCCTGAAAGACCAAAGACCCCTGAATCCTCTGACCCTCTGCTCCTCCTCTGACCCTCTGACCCTCTGCTCCTCCTCTGACCCTCTGCTCCTCTGACCCTCTGCTCCTCCTCTGACCCTCTGCTCCTCTGACCCTCTGCTCCTCTGACCCTCTGCTCCTCCTCTGCTCCTCTGACCCTCTGCTCCTCTGACCCTCTGCTCCTCCTCTGCTCCTCTGACCCTCTGCTCCTCTGACCCTCTGCTCCTCCTCTGCTCCTCTGACCCTCTGCTCCTCTGACCCTCTGCTCCTCTGACCCTCTGCTCCTCCTCTGACCCTCTGCTCCTCCTCTGACCCTCTGCTCCTCTGACCCTCTGCTGCTCTGACCCTCTGCTGCTCTGACCCTCTGCTCCTCTGACCCTCTGCTCCTCCTCTGCTCCTCTGACCCTCTGCTCCTCTGACCCTCTGCTGCTCTGACCCTCTGCTCCTCTGACCCTCTGCTCCTCCTCTGCTCCTCTGACCCTCTGCTCCTCTGACCCTCTGCTCCTCTGACCCTCTGCTCCTCTGACCCTCTGCTCCTCCTCTGACCCTCTGCTCCTCCTCTGACCCTCTGCTCCTCCTCTGACCCTCTGCTCCTCCTCTGACCCTCTGCTCCTCCTCTGACCCTCTGCTCCTCTGACCCTCTGCTGCTCTGACCCTCTGCTGCTCTGACCCTCTGCTCCTCCTCTGCTCCTCTGACCCTCTGCTCCTCTGATCCTCCTCTGACCCTCTGCTCCTCTGACCCTCTGCTCCTCTGACCCTCTGCTCCTCCTCTGACCCTCTGACCCTCTGCTCCTCCTCTGACCCTCTGCTCCTCCTCTGACCCTCTGCTCCTCCTCTGACCCTCTGCTCCTCTGACCCTCTGCTCCTCCTCTGACCCTCTGCTCCTCCTCTGACCCTCTGCTCCTCTGACCCTCTGCTCCTCCTCTGACCCTCTGCTCCTCCTCTGACCCTCTGCTCCTCCTCTGCTCCTCTGACCCTCTGCTCCTCCTCTGACCCTCTGCTCCTCTGACCCTCTGCTCCTCCTCTGACCCTCTGCTCCTCCTCTGCTCCTCTGACCCTCTGCTCCTCCTCTGACCCTCTGCTCCTCCTCTGACCCTCTGCTCCTCCTCTGACCCTCTGCTCCTCCTCTGACCCTCTGCTCCTCCTCTGCTCCTCTGACCCTCTGCTCCTCTGACCCTCTGCTCCTCTGACCCTCTGCTCCTCCTCTGACCCTCTGCTCCTCCTCTGACCCTCTGCTCCTCTGACCCTCTGCTCCTCCTCTGACCCTCTGCTCCTCCTCTGACCCTCTGCTCCTCCTCTGCTCCTCTGACCCTCTGCTCCTCCTCTGACCCTCTGCTCCTCTGACCCTCTGCTCCTCCTCTGACCCTCTGCTCCTCCTCTGCTCCTCTGACCCTCTGCTCCTCCTCTGACCCTCTGCTCCTCCTCTGCTCCTCTGACCCTCTGCTCCTCCTCTGCTCCTCCTCTGACCCTCTGCTCCTCTTCTGACCCTCTGCTCCTCTGACCCTCTGCTCCTCTGCTATGAAACAGAACAAAAGCCAAACTGATTTGAAATGCAAAGTGTTTCCAGGTGAAGCTCCTCGGCCTCGGCTCAGTTACAGCGAGTGCACAAATGTGAGGATTTGAATATCGTCGAACAGGATTAAACTCGATTTCGATATTTAGACGACAAATCTACAAAAGTCAAATCCACAAATGTTTTTTCCCCCTGATCATTTCTACTAGAGACAAGATCCATTAAAACTTCTCTGATCTGGCCAAGATTTTCAAACTCGTATCAGGTTCTTCGTGTTGTTTTCAGGTTTATTCTGTCCTGACTCGTCCTTTATTTTCGGAGAACCTGTCGGGTCAGAGTCTCAGTCCAGCAAAACCATTTCACTACTTTTACTTATGTTCTCATAGATTTAAGTCTCGTCTTAAGACCCACTTTTACTCTCTGGCTTTTAACACCGCGGGAGTTGTGTGGTCCTCTGTGTCTTCTATTGTTTTCTAGGGTTTTTTATTATTTTATTGTTCTTAGAGTATTTATTTCTTATTAATTAATTTTTTTTTAGTGTTTTTATCTTTTATTGTTTTTATTATTTGATGGTATATTTGTTTGTCTGCACTCTGGGCATTTGATTATTTTATTTTAAACAGTTTCTGTGGTTATTTGTTGATTTTAAATGATGGTTTTGTGCAGCACTTTGGAAACACTTTCAGTTTATGAAATGTGCTGTAGAAATAAAGTGGAGCGGATTAAGTGTTTATATCTTATATTTTAGTAGATGTAGTAAGGTAAGGTTTATTTATACAGTGCTTTACACAGACACATGTCCCCAAAGTGCTTTACACAGACACATGTCCCCAAAGTGCTTTACACAGACACATGTCCCCAAAGTGCTTTACACAGACACATGTCCCCAAAGTGCTTTACACAGACACATGTCCCCAAAGTGCTTTACACAGACACATGTCCCCAAAGTGCTTTACACAGCATTTTACAGCATTCTTCATTCACTCCAGACCCGGTGGTGGTGCTACTGTTATAGCCACAGTTGCCCTGGGGCAGACTGACGGAGGCGCGGCTGCCAAGCCAAGCGGCGCCAACGGTCCCTCCGACCTCCACCAACACTCACACAACATCCACACCTACAGTGCAGGTTTTGGGTTGAGTAAAGAAAACAGTACCTTTCTGTCGCCGTTGAACCCTCAGCTGAGCCTCTTCAGGAAACAAACTGAGAATGTGGTCACAGACATTTGCAAATGAAATGTTCAAACCAGGACTAAACCAGGACTAAACCAGAACTAAACCAGGATTAGACCAGGACTAAACCAGGACTAAACCCGGACTAAATCAGGATTAGACCAGGACTGAACTATGACTAAATGAACCAGCACTGAAGCAGGTCCCAACAGGTCCCAGCAGGTCTGGACCAGGCCTGGTGTCTCTCGTATGAATAGTTCTTTATGTGAATGGGGAACTAAGATGCTCTTCCGTGATTGGCCGCTGCAGGTGTCAGTCGCAGCTCAAACAGGAAGTGTTTGCGGTTTTCTCTGGAAGCCACAGCAGCCGTTCGTGAGAGGGTCTGAGTATCACACGGGGACGGGAGGGCATCTGACACACGGGGACAAAGAGTTTAAAGGTTCGGAACAATTTAGAAACAAAAGAAACTCATTTTCCTGAGAGTTTAAACGTGACTTCAACAAAATAAATCTGTTTTTTAAATGTTTTTAAAGCATGAAAGAAGAGGAGACAATATATATAACACAAAACACACAGTACATCACACGACACAAGACTTTACCCCAGTCCATCATCACCTGCTGAAGTCGCCCATCAAACACAAACCTGCACAAAAACTCTGTCCATCGTTTGTGCTGCAGAAAGTTTCGTTTGTGCTTCTTTAGTTTTGGAGAAATTAACGATTCTTTTACAGGTCAAACTGGGGTCAGACCCACAGGAAGAAGAAAAATGCTCAAAAACGCCCAAAATGGAGTCAGTCGTTTGTGCTGCAGAAAGTTTTGTTTGTGTGATTCTGGTTCTTCAGATATTCACAGTTTTATTTTGGTCGATGACGTCGTCCAGAACCTCAGAATGTGAAACAGCCTCAAAACAGGAAGAAAATGATGTCAGTCGTTTGTATTTGGTTTGTGCTGTTTTGTGCTGTGACAGTTTCATTTGTGTGAGTTTATTTCTAAAATTCTTCATTATTATTTCTGTGGTAATTACAGGACGTCATTTCTGCTCAGCTGACGGAGACAAACTCCACAAAACTAGAGAAGAGAAACGACCTGAGGCTGAGGAAAAGTCTATTTCAGTCTTTAGTCATTTGCTTTTTATTAATATTTGATATAATAATCCAGACTTTTCCTCAGCCTCAGGTCGTTTCTCTTCTCTCGTTTTGTGGAGTTTTGCTAAAGTCGCCATCGTATCTTGAATTTTTACTGTGAAATTTACTCTCTGAATTTGGACTCTTGAATTTGAGGGTTTGAAACTATTTGTGCTGAATATTTGCAGCGCTCAAATTAAAATTGTGATTTGACAAATAAAACAATAACAACGTCTTTGCTTTGTTTAAATCCTGTTTAAACACTTGGAAAAATGTGTTTCTTGTGTAAATTGTGTTGAACTTTTAGAGTCTGAGTTTTCCCCAGTGTGACGCATCAGTTTGGTCCTTTCTGATACAGAACTCCCCACTGGTCATTTTCAGCGTGATTAAAGGAGATATTCTGACTCAGTGTCTGTTGTAGTTTGATTATAAATCATGAGGTTCACTTCTGCGCTAATTATGGAATTTACACGACTTCTATAAGGTCACAGATAAAGATTAAAGTGGATTATGTAAAGATTTCCATAACAGCAGCTTCAGAACTGTTCAGTGATCTGCATAATGGAGAGTCACGGATACAATATGTGTTTATTTATATTTATTAACTTGAGTTCAGTATTTGTGTTGAACTGTGCTGTGTTTAGAACTGGGATTGTGTCACTACATCAAACTTTTAAGCATCTGGGCTGGAAAAGAACAGAAACATAAATCTGATGTCAGTAATAAAGTGTCAGGAGCAAAGACACAAAGACAGAGGGACACGACGCAACTCCGATACTGAGACACAGGCGTTAAATCTGCTCACATGTGGGCGCTTTAATCCTCCAGGACAGTTCTGTCAGTGTCTTTACATTCAGTCCAGATGAAACAGAATCTTATCCACAGGGTTAAACTCTGTCTGGGCGGGTTTAAACAGTTCTTCATGAATCCTCTACACAGATCAAACCGAACATTTCTAAACACGACTGTGCAAGTTCTACTGCAGCAGATTCTTCATTAAAATCTGCAAATAAATAAACTTCACAACATACAAACCAGAACCACTGCAGAGCCACATCAGCCGTTTGATGACAGAACTCAGCTCGTCTCAAAGTCGTCCCACACTGGTCAGAGCTGCAGCTTTTCTCTTCACTCTGGAACATTTGGACACGTTTCAGACGGTTCCTCACAGACCTGAAAGTCTTCCCTCTTTCTTCAGTCGTCTGGATCGTCTCCTGTGTGCGTTCGGTGGTGACTGGAAAGTTCCTGGGATGTTCTAAAGAACTTTTCACACTGGTCACACTCGTATAGTATCAGAGAGGAGTGAGTTCTCATGTGTCTGTTGAGATGAGATGATACAGAGAAAGTTTTCCCACACTGGACACACTTGTACGGCCTCTCTCCTGTGTGGGTTCTTTTATGTTGATGGAGGTCACCAGAGCACATAAACTCCTTCCCACACTGGTCACAGCTGTAGGGCCTCTCTCCTGTGTGGACTCTCATATGTGACAATAGGTGGCATGACCGTGAAAAAGTCTTCTCACAAACCTCACAGCTGTACGGTTTTTCCCCTGTGTGGATTCTCATGTGTGTATTCAGGGCACTAGAGCACGTGAATTTCTTCCCACACTGGTCACAGCTGTAGGGCTTCTCTCCTGTGTGGATTCTCAAATGTGATATTAGGGCGCTGGACTGTGAAAATGTTTTCTCACAAACCTCACAGGTGTACGGTTTTTCTCCTGTGTGGATTCTCATGTGTGCTACTAGGTTGCTTGAGCGTGTAAAAGTCTGCTCACACACATCACAGCTGTAGGGTTTTTCTCCTGTGTGAGTTCTGTAGTGTCTCTTCAGTCCTGAAGCGTATGACCACACCTTTCCACACTGGTCACATGGGAACGCCATTCTGCATTAGAACAGAGGAAAGGAAGTGTTAAGGAAAATACCTTTTAACTGTTCAAATAAAATACTTACTACTAGCACTTGGAAACATATCGGCTATCGGCCTAAATCTTGCCGATATGGGCCGATATTCCACATGGACATGTTTTAACTCGTTATAAAGCTCAGACTCTCTATTTTATTTTTATTTGATCTAATTTTCAGACAGAGAAATGTCCAAATATGTGGAGCCACATCAGGATTTATCTGCAGTCATTTGTCTGACACATACTCCTGTACTGAACGCACCAGAGTCACGTCACTCGCGTGCGCTTGTTTACAGCCACAGCCATAGATCCACGAGCACAACAATGAGATTATATTCTTTTTACAGACGATCAGTTTAAGTCTGGAGTGACTACAATGGTCATATACATGTTACTGGACACACACTGATATGTAAATGAGCTCTGAATAGAAGTGTGAATTATTGGCATTTACCAGATCACTAATTACCGCGGCGCACACGCATTTAAAGGCTAATAGTGATAGTTTACTTACAGTACTTTCTTTACTGGGTAGAATATCGTACAAAAACACCATTAGGGTGACCGACTGTCTTTAAATATGACGTAAAGAGGCATACATTCCGTGTGACTGTCTGCGTCAACAGAATCATGTTTGAAATGAAACTAACTTTGCATCGCCTTAATCATCGCATGTTGAGGGACTATTTTCTCATATATCAGTCCTGAAGTCTGAACTGCTCCTGGTACATGACTCTGCACATTAATACTTTAGTAATTATGCAGTTATTTCCAGGATTACCTGTTATTGGTATTTTACAAAAGAAAAACAATTATAATAATAAAAAATAACCCTGAACTTGGCAGTACAAACGTATATTCATGTGCTATTCTAATCGGTGTCTTGTATCTGCGGGACTTGAAATGACAGATTATAGACGCACACAGCGGAGAACTACACAAACATGACTTATAGGCAATTACAGAGCCACACACTGGAAGTGTTAGCGGCGTTAGCGTCTATGCTAGTGGCGTTAGCGTCCATGCTAGCGGCGTTAGCGTCGTTAGCACCTATGCTAGCGGCAGTTAACAGATCGTTTATAACAGAATAACTAAATAGAACTTGGCTAAATATTTGTAAAATATGTTTAACAGACATCTTTACATACAGAGAACAAATTCACTTTATCAATGTATAACTTTATAATATAATCTGTTATTAATCTAATTTCAGTATATTAAACTATCAATAATTCACTCATTCACAAAAGGGAAGTGCACTTTTTCATATATCAGAAATACTCATTTGTACTCAGTAAAACAAATGACTTAAGTAGAGATCAAAATACTCATGAAGATCAGATTAATAATTAAAGTTGTTGTACAAATCACTGCGTCACTTTATTTATATTCAATGAGGAAAAACTAAATGGAGCCTAGAGCTTATTTAGCGTTCGCTTAAACAAGTTGGATTAAATCAGTTCAAAAGGGGAAAATAAACGGATGAATGCCTGTAGTAAAATACACTGTTCTCAATAATTCGGCCTAAATGTAAACTTCACATATTCAATATTTAATCGGTATAATCGGTGTTTCACAAACTCCAGGCGCGAGTAAACGGCGCTAATTTACACAGGAGTTTTGAATGGGAGCGGCGCTAATAAACAAGAGGCTAAGAGCTTTTTACAGCAGAAATACGAGCACTAATCACACAAATATAACAACTATTTACAGCAGAAATACGAGCACTAATCACACAAATATAAGAACTATTTACAGCAGAAATACGAGCACTAATCACACAAATATAACAACTATTTACAGCAGAAATACGAGCACTAATCACACAAATAGTCGCACCGATCGCTGCTCAACATCTCACCTGGAGGAACAGGATTTTGGAACCCGAAAAATCCCCCAAATCCCGGGTTTGTGCCACAGAACTACAAAACTATCTACATGAGAGAGAATGAAGGAGCCGCAGAAGAAAACAGGAAGTGACCTTCTCCTTCTTCTTCTTCTTCTAGTGGAGTTTTCTTCAGGGATCGGTTTTGTTGGAGGTTGACAAACTATTACTGGAGCATTAGCGCCACCAACTGATAAGGAGTGTGAACTGAACGCGACTTACTAATAATAAAAATAAAATAAATACATAAATGAAATAATAATACTACTGTTACGGAAATGTTGGCATAATCACGTTTATAATCTGTACATTTGTTATTATATTTGTTAGTTTAGTTTATTCATGTTTTTTTTTACATGAATAAACTAAACTAATAAATATTTAGTTGATTTGTCATTTGTATTACACTTAATTCTCTCTGTATGTGAGTGTGTTTTTTATTACAATATAAACTAAATTTTCTTACAATATAAACTATATTCATTACACTTCGGGGCTCCCTCTAGCGGACACAAGTCAGAATTACAAGCTCTGGGAAATTTTGTGCAGTTCATTCTTTTGTCCACACGATGGCGCCAAACTCCACTAAACAAACTTCAGAACAAATTATTTAAAAAGAAATATTTTATACGCAATACTTTAAAAAAAAAAAAAAAAAAAACTTTATTTAATTATTTAAAAAAAAAAAAACTTAGTCAAAAAGTGTGTTTTTTTTAAAACATTAAAAGATTAAATATTTATACTCTAATTATTCAACTACTTTTGTTACTATAGTTTTGGAATGTTAATATATTTATAATTTTAAATTCAGCATGAAGAGTGTGATTATTTTAAATACAGTGGAATAATCTGATAAAAGTCCAGTTTTTGGGGATATGTGTAGTTCCCATTTTCATCCACAAGGGGGCGAACAGGGCTGAGTGTTACTTCAGGAAATTATTAATTTAAAAAATAAGTAATGTAATTGATGAAACAAATACATTAAAATTAAATGAATTTATATTACACATCTTCTAGTCTTTTCGATTGTAATATATTCTCATTATTATTTACAATGAATAAAAACATTCATAAATAAACGAGTTTAACAGTGAAAACTCCCTCTGAGCAGCTTCAGAACTGTTCAGTGATCTGCATCATGGAGAGTCACTGATCATCATCATAATAATCACGTCAACAACATGTGTTTATTTATATTTATTAACTTGAGTTCAGTATTTGTGTTGAACTGTGCTGTGTTTAGAACTGGGATTGTGTCACTACATCAAACTTTTAACCGCCTGGGCTGGAAAAGAACAGAGAAATTCATCTGAACAGAAACACAAACCTGACATCAATAATAAAGTCTCTGTGCTCTGCACTGACGTCCTCAGGAGCAAAGACAGAGGGACATGACCCACTCTGAAACTGTGACACAGGCATTAAATCTCCTCACATGTGTGTGTTCGGTGGTGACTGGAGAGTTCCTGGGATGTTCTAAAAGCCTCTTCACACTGGTCACACTCATATAGTATCAGCCAGGGGTGAGTTCTCATGTGTCTGTTGAGAATGGATGACTGAGAGAAGGTTTTCCCACACTGGTCACACTCATAGGGCCTCTCTCCTGTGTGGACTCTCATATGTAACGCTAGGGAGCTTGACCATGAAAATGTCTTCTCACAAAACGCACATTTGTGTGATTTTTCCTCTATGTGGACTCTCACATGTGATTTTAAGGAGCTCGGCCGTGAAAATGCCTTCTCACACACACCACATCTGTGTGACTTTTCCCCCGTGTGGATTCTCTTATGTTGCTCGAGGGTACCAGACTGTCTGAACTCCTTCCCACACTGGTCACACTCGAATGGTTTTTCTCCTGTGTGGATTCTCATGTGTAAAACTAGGGTGCTCGTCCGTGTAAATGTCTTCTCACACACATCACAGCTGTAAGGTCTTTCTCCAGTGTGAATTCTCATGTGTGATACTAGGGGGCTGGGCTGTGAAAATGTTTTCTCACAAACCTCACAGGTGTACGGTTTTTCTCCTGTGTGGATTCTCATGTGTGCTACTAGGTTGCTTGAGCGTGTAAAAGTCTGCTCACACACATCACAGCTGTAGGGTTTTTCTCCTGTGTGGATTCTGTAGTGTCTCTTCAGTCCTGAAGCGTATGAGCACACCTTTCCACACTGGTCACATGGGAACGCCATTCTGCATTAGAACAAAGGAAAGGAAGTGTTAAGGAAAATACCTTTTTAACTGTTCAAATAAAGTAACTTTAAACCCACATAAAATCACACATACTAACTCATATGTAAGAATTAGGGCCCTGCCGAAATATCGGTTGGCCCATATTATCTGCCGATATGGAGACTTGGAAACATATCGGTTATTGGCCTAAATCTTGCTGATCTGGGCCGATATTCCACGTGGACATGTTTTCTAAGGAAAACAAGTTCATAAAAATAACTGAACTTGGCAGTACAAACGTATTTTCATGTGCTGCTCTAATCGGTGTCTTGTATCAGCGGGACTTGAAATGACAGCCGAGAACTACGCATTAACAAACACAAACATGACTTATAGGCAATTACAGAGCCACACACTGGAAGTGTTAGCGGCGTTAGCGTCTACGCTAGCCGCGTTAGCATCTATGCTAGCCACGTTGGCATCTATGCTAGCGGCTTTAGCATCTATGTTAGCGGCGTTAGCGTCGTTAGCATCTATGCTAGCGGCAGTTAACAGATCGTGTGTAACAGAATAACTTTAAATAAAACTTGGCTTAATATTTGTATTAACACTTTATCAATATATAACTTTAAAATTTTATCTGTTATTCATCTTATTTCAATATATTAAACAGTCATCGAACAATAATTCACTCATTCATAAAAGGGAAGTGCACTTTTTCATATATCAGAAATACTCATTTGTACTCAATAAAACAAATGACTTAAGTAGAGATCAAAATACTCATGAAGATCAGATTAATAATTAAAGTTGTGCAACAAATCAAAAACAGTCGTAGCTGCGTCACTTTATTTATATTCAATGAGGAAAAACTAAATGGAGCCTAGAGCTTATTTAGCGTTCGCTTAAACAAGTTGGACTAAATCAGTTCAAAAGGGGAAAATAAACGGATGAATGCCTGTAGTAAAATACACTGTTCTTGACAATTCGGCCTAAATGTAAACTTCACATATTCAATATTTAATCGGTATAATCGGTTTCACAAACTCCAGGCGCGAGTAAACGGCGCTAATTTACACAGGAGTTTTGAATGGGAGCGGCGCTAATAAACAAGAGGCTAAGAGCTTTTTACAGCAGAAATACGAGCACTAATCACACAAATATAACAACTATTTACAGCAGAAATACGAGCACTAATCACACAAATATAAGAACTATTTACGGCAGAAATACGAGCACTAATCACACAAATATAAGAACTATTTACAGCAGAAATACGAGCACTAATCACACAAATAGTCGCACCGATCGCTGCTCAACATCTCACCTGGAGGAACAGGATTTTGGAACCCGAAAAATCCCCCAAATCCCGGGTTTGTGCCACAGAACTACAAAACTATCTACATGAGAGAGAATGAAGGAGCCGCAGAAGAAAACAGGAAGTGACCTTCTTCTTTTTCTTCTTCTTCTAGTGGAGTTTTCTTCAGGGATCGGTTTTGTTGGAGGTTGACAAACTATTACTGGAGCATTAGCGCCACCAACTGATAAGGAGTGTGAACTGAACGCGACTTACTAATAATAAAAATAAAATAAATACATAAATGAAATAATAATACTACTGTTACGGAAATGTTGGCATAATCACGTTTATAATAATAATAATAATAATAATGCATCAGTTTTATACAGCACTTTTCTGGACATTCAAAGACACTTTACAGCATTGTTCATTCACTCCAGACCCGGTGGTGGTAAACTACTATTGTGGCCACAGCTGCCCTGGGGCAGACTGATGGAAGCGAGGCTCCAATCTGCGCCATCGGCCCCTCCGACCACCACCAACACTCACCCACACACCACTTTCATACTAGGCAATGTGGGTGAAGTGTCTTGCCTTAGGACACAACGACAGTTTTTGCCACTGGCCCCACTGTGGCACCTGGAATTCCCAGTGTCTCCATCCAAGTACTAACCAGGCCCGGCCCTGCTGAGCTTCTGAGACCTGACGGGATCAGGCTTTGACGAGCCGGTGTGGCCATAATCTGTACATTAGTTAACCGTATGATCTCTGATGATAATTGGGTTCTTGGACGAGCCTTGAGCTAAACAGAAGAGCTCCCCACGTGTAATAATCCTTTTGTAAATCAGACTTGTGCTTTGTATTCTTATGTGTGGGCCTCTTACCACCAAATAATCTATCTGCGTAATTATGTCTTCACTGGGTCCCATTTGTTATTCCCTTGTTATTTTGCTGACCTGCCCTGAATTTACCCCCCGGGGGGAATAAAAACTCTGTTTGCTTTGTTATGATCTCCAGACTAGAGAAAGATGCCTTTTTATTAGTAAGTCGCGTTCAGTTCACACTCCTTATCAGTTGGTGGCGCTAATGCTCCAGTAATAGTTTGTCAACCTCCAACAAAACCGATCCCTGAAGAAAACTCCACTAGAAGAAGAAGAAGGTCACTTCCTGTTTTCTTCTGCGGCTCCTTCATTCTCTCTCATGTAGATAGTTTTGTAGTTCTGTGGCACAAACCCGGGATTTGGGGGATTTTTCGGGTTCCAAAATCCTGTTCCTCCAGGTGAGATGTTGAGCAGCGATCGGTGCGACTATTTGTGTGATTAGTGCTCGTATTTCTGCTGTAAATAGTTCTTATATTTGTGTGATTAGTGCTCGTATTTCTGCTGTAAATAGTTGTTATATTTGTGTGATTAGTGCTCGTATTTCTGCTGTAAATAGTTGTTATATTTGTGTGATTAGTGCTCGTATTTCTGCTGTAAATAGTTGTTATATTTGTGTGATTAGTGCTCGTATTTCTGCTGTAAATAGTTGTTATATTTGTGTGATTAGTGCTCGTATTTCTGCCGTAAATAGTTGTTATATTTGTGTGATTAGTGCTCGTATTTCTGCTGTAAATAGTTGTTATATTTGTGTGATTAGTGCTCGTATTTCTGCTGTAAATAGTTGTTATATTTGTGTGATTAGTGCTCGTATTTCTGCTGTAAATAGTTGTTATATTTGTGTGATTAGTGCTCGTATTTCTGCTGTAAATAGTTGTTATATTTGTGTGATTAGTGCTCGTATTTCTGCCGTAAATAGTTGTTATATGATTAGTGCTCGTATTTCTGCTGTAAATAGTTGTTATATTTGTGTGATTAGTGCTCGTATTTCTGCTGTAAATAGTTGTTATATTTGTGTGATTAGTGCTCGTATTTCTGCTGTAAATAGTTCTTATATTTGTGTGATTAGTGCTCGTATTTCTGCCGTAAATAGTTGTTATATTTGTGTGATTAGTGCTCGTATTTCTGCCGTAAATAGTTGTTATATTTGTGTGATTAGTGCTCGTATTTCTGCTGTAAATAGTTCTTATATTTGTGTGATTAGTGCTCGTATTTCTGCTGTAAAAAGCTCTTAGCCTCTTGTTTATTAGCGCCGCTCCCATTCAAAACTCCTGTGTAAATTAGCGCCGTTTACTCGCGCCTGGAGTTTGTGAAACACCGATTATACCGATTAAATATTGAATATGTGAAGTTTACATTTAGGCCGAATTATTGAGAACAGTCTATTTTACTACAGGCATTCATCCGTTTATTTTCCCCTTTTGAACTGATTTAGTCCAACTTGTTTAAGCGAACGCTAAATAAGCTCTAGGCTCCATTTAGTTTTTCCTCATTGAATATAAATAAAGTGACGCAGCTACGACTGTTTTTGATTTGTACAACAACTTTAATTATTAATCTGATCTTCATGAGTATTTTGATCTCTACTTAAGTCATTTGTTTTATTGAGTACAAATGAGTATTTCTGATATATGAAAAAGTGCACTTCCCTTTTGTGAATGAGTGAATTATTGATAGTTTAATATACTGAAATTAGATTAATAACAGATTATATTATAAAGTTATACATTGATAAAGTGTATTTGTTCTGCTTATGTAAATATATCTGTTAAACATATTATACACATATTAAGCCAAGCTGTAATTAGTTATTCGGTTATAAACATCTGTTAATTGCCGCTAGCATAGACGCTAACGCCGCTAGCACTTCCAGTGTGTGGCTCTGTAATTGTCTATAAGTCATGTTTGTTTGTTAATGTTAAATGTTTTAAATCTTCCTCCAGTCCTCGTATTTGCAGAATGTGTCGTGCAGTAGTGGCATCGGTGTGTGGTATCGGCAAATGTTTAACGAGTACAGGTGTATTATGGAAGTATTGGGCCGATACCTGACACCAGTATCGTATCGTGCATCCTTAATTCTTACATATGAGTTAGTATGTGTGATTTTATGTGTGTTTTAGTTACTTTATTTGAACAGTTAAAATGTATTTTCCTTAACACTTCCTTTCCTCTGTTCTAATGCAGAATGGCGTTCCCATGTGACCAGTGTGGAAAGGTGTGGTTATATGCTTCAGCACTGAAGAGACACTACAGAACTCACACAGGAGAAAAACCGTACACCTGTGATGTGTGTGAGAAGAGTTTTACAGTGTCAAGCTCCCTAAAATCACACATGAGAATCCACACAGGGGAGAGGCCCTACACCTGTAACATTTGTGACGAAGCATTTTCACGGTCCAGCCACCTCGTAACACACATGAGAATCCACACAGAACAGAAATCACACACCTGTGATGTTTGTGAGAAAACATTTTCATGGTCATTTGACCTAGTATCACATATGAGAATCCACCCAAAAGAGAATCTATTTGAATGTGACCAGTGTGGGAAGGAATTTAGACGAGCTAGTAAACTCCAGCTACATATGAGAATCCACACGGGGGAGAAGCCCTTCACCTGTGACCAGTGTGGGAAGGAATTTACATGGCCTAGTGCCCTCCATAAACACAAGAGAATCCACACAGGAGAGAAACCATTTAAGTGCGACCACTGTGGGAAGAAATTTAGACACTCCAGTGTCCTCCATAATCATAAGAGAATCCACACAGGGGAAAAACCATACAGATGTGATGTTTGTGAAAGGGCATTTTCACAGTTAATCCACCTAAAATCACATAAGAGAATCCACTCAGGAGAGAGGCCGTACAAGTGTGACCAGTGTGGGAAAACTTTTGCTCAATCATCTAGTTTAAATGTGCACATTAGAACTCACCCCTGGCTGATACTATATGAGTGTGACCAGTGTGAAGAGGCTTTTAGAACATCCCAGGAACTCTCCAGTCACCACCGAACACACACGGGAGACAAACCAGACGACTGTGAAGAAAGAGGGAAGACTTTCAGGTCTGTGAGGAACCGTCTGAAACACGTCCAAATGTTCCAGAGTGAAGAGAAAAGCTGCAGCTCTGACCAGTGTGGGACGACTTTGAGACGAGGTGCTCGTCTGAAGGTCTTGGAGCCTCTTGAACTCACTAAAGGAGAAAGAGCTGCTGAGGCCAGATCCAGTGAGCCTAAAGTCAGACTCAAACAGCTGGAGATCAGGCTTCAGAGACTCCGGACCTAGGACCTGAAGCTCTGTGCGGTGTCGAATATTAAAAGTGTAAAATCATGAACAGATTTTTATTAAAAAGAGTTTTTGCTGAAGTTTGTTCATCTTATCCTTCATTATATTGATTTTCACTTTGAGCTTTTAGTCCTGCTTCACTGCAGTTCCCTAATCAGAGACGTACCTGACATTGCATTTTGTCTTTTTGTTCTGTTTGCTCTAGTCAGCACCCCACAACAGATGTTTATTCTTTTCATGACTGCTGTAATGAAAAAGTGAAATAAAATATTACAATTGACAAATAAAATCTGTTTTTTAGACCATTTGTTCGTGCTTGTCTTGTTTTCTGTGTCACATCTGCATCAGTGAACTTCAGAAATGAAACACAACTACACACACAATGCTACAGATGTTCACAGATTAAATGTCGAACATTTAAACTGCACAAATCTCTCAGTCTGTCCTAATATCAACATCACAAAATCGATTTTTAATTTTAACTAGAATCAGTCTGAACAAGTTCCTTCTGTTTTCTTCAGGACCAGAACCAGGCCCGGCCCTAACCATTTTGACACCCTAGGCAAGATTTCAGGTGGCGCCCTTTGGATTGCAAAAAATTTTTTAAAAAATACTGCCAGAGTCCAGATACTCACAAGAAATCAAACAGTTCATAGTGATGATGTTTTAGACCAGGGGTGGGCACAAAGGGTTCTAAAATTTGATGGAAGGGCCGGACCAGGAGCAGATGGATGGAGTGTTCTAGTCTGACTACGTCAACCCAGCAAATAAGACGAAAATAACTCACAGGATCCAACAATTTACATGTGACATATTCAAACATCTCAGTTCAACATGTGCACCACATATCAGCCGATGATTTTCCACTTCAAAAATTAACATTTTTCGTTTCAGAAGTTTTGACTTCCGTTTGATTGTGACACATTTGATAATTCTGTTGACAGTGTTGGGAAGGTTACTTTAAACTGTATTCCCTACAGATTACAGATTACAGATTACAGACCCCAAAATGTAGTTTGTAATGTAATCCATTAAATTACTTCAATAAGTAACTGGATTACTTGATATTGTCATGTTTTTTTTAAAACTACATGAATGTAGCAACCGCCTCCTGCAAATTCTTGTTTGGTTTTAGACCTGGTTTAGACCTGGTTTTAGTCCTGGTTTAGACCTGGTTTTAGACCTTGATTAGACCTGGTTTAGATCTGGTTTTAGTCCTGGTTTAGACCTGGTTTTAGTCCTGATTTAGACCTGGTTTTAGACCTTGATTAGACCTGGTTTAGATCTGGTTTTAGTCCTGGTTTAGACCTGGTTTTAGTCCTGGTTTAGACCTGGTTTTAGACCTTGATTAGACCTGGTTTAGATCTGGTTTTAGTCCTGGTTTAGACCTGGTTTTAGTCCTGGTTTAGACCTGGTTTTAGACCTTGATTAGACCTGGTTTAGATCTGGTTTTAGTCCTGGTTTAGACCTGGTTTTAGTCCTGATTTAATGCTTGTTTACACATGGTGTAGACCTGCTTTAGACCTGGCTTAGTCCTGGTGTTAGTTCTGGTTTAGAGGTGCACAGGAGAATGTGAGGTCCACGCAGCGTCTGCAACAAGACACAGTCCACGCGCGGTGTCCACACCGAACAAGAGGAAATGTGGCGCCGTGCGGGAGCAGGTGCAGTGTGCGCGGCACACTAGATATATACTTGGCCGCAGTGCTTTATGGGAAGGTTTTCGGACCATGAGTGAGGAAGTCGTGTTCAAGATATAGTTCTACCCCCGGGCACTGTGCCATGGGCCCATGTGGATAATTTGGTTTTATGTATCACTGTATCTAGAGTGCGCCATCTATTGGGAAACGCCAGAATTGCAGGGAAAATAAAACTAATAAATTTTATTGCAGTTCATTCATGTTTGGCGCCGGTTTAAAAAGGTTAACGGGCTGTATGTGGCCCCCGGGCCGTAGTTTGCCCACCCCTGTTTTAGACAGTGGAGGATTTTATCCCCCATCGCCGCTCGGCGCCCCCTAGTGGAGCGGCGCCCTTAGCATTTGCCTATGTTGCCTAATGGGGGGGCCGGCCCTGTGTGCAACCCATCTTATACAGCTAATTGGAAAGAAATTGAATGTACAGCAGAAAGCACTACACCACTACAAGCGGTTATAGGAAATACAAACCTACTGAACAAATGAACTGAAGTGAACCCTTGGTCGAAAACCGCGATTAACATCTGGTCAAAATGAGTTAAGGAGCACACAGAAAGTTGTCTAATGATGAGGTGGATCGCACATGACGAAGACTTTACCCCAACTCTAAACGATAAAACTTTCAAAATGTGGTCTGATGGGGGATTAAAGATATTTAATAGTTTGTATTTAAAAGGTTCCATGAGAAGTTTTCAAGACTTGAAACAAGCAGATGATCTTGAAAACAAAGATTTCTACAGATATCTTCAAATTCGCCATTATTTGGACAAAAAGAAAAAAGAACATAGAGAAACCCCATTATCAGGCATAACTAGAATATTCCTACAGTCACATCAATCAGGCCCAAACAATAAATTGATTTCCAAATTATATATTGAACTACAAAAGGCAGAGGGCGATAATTCGTTGTATATAAAAGAACAAGAGCTCCGCCAGTGGGGCAAAATACGCCCGTACTTTGAATTAAGTTAGAATTTGTCAAATCTAGTTAAAGATGAATTGTTGGTGCAGTTTGGAAGATTCCAACACTGGCGTTTTATGGCACATACCGGTAAGCACAATAAGGCAGTTCACTACCAATATAAAGATAAAATCAAAGAACAAGTGTGAAAAAACCTGAAGTCACATAAAATTGATACCACTGACCTACAGCATGGATCGATACAAAAATATACAATAAAATACACAAATACAGTAGACCTTATATATATATCGGCCCCACATGTTTTGCCTCTTCATGAAGACAAAGCTTCAAAGACTTCAAAGCTTTGACGTGTCCACAGACGGACAGACGGACGGACAGCGCCATCCCATAATACGTCCCGTCTTAGAACGGGCGTATAAAAATGAAGTTCAGTTGATGAAAGACCAGTTTGATCAAGAGAGACTTAAGTTTATGGCTCATATACAAAAGCTCACTCAAGAGGTGGAAAATTCTCATCGAAAAGCTGAAATCAAAGAGTTAGGGTTATTGTTAGGGTTGTTAGGGTTAGGGTTGTTAGGGTTGTTAGGGTTGTTAGGGTTAGGGTTGTTAGGGTTAGGGTTGTTAGGGTTAGGGTTAGGGTTGTTAGGGTTAGGGTTGTTAGGGTTAGGGTTGTTAGGGTTAGGGTTGTTAGGGTTAGGGTTGTTAGGGTTAGGGTTGTTAGGGTTAGGGTTGTTAGGGTTAGGGTTGTTAGGGTTAGGGTTGTTAGGGTTGTTAGGGTTAAAATTATTAAAATTAAAATTAAAATTATTAAAATTAAAATTATTAAAATTAAAATTAAAATTATTAAAATTAAAATTATTAAAATTAAAATTATTAAAATTATTAAAATTAAAATTATTAAAATTAAAATTATTAAAATTAAAATTATTAAATTATTAAAATTAAAATTATTAAAATTAAAATTATTAAAATTAAAATTATTAAAATTAAAATTATTAAAATTATTAAAATTAAAATTATTAAAATTAAAATTATTAAAATTAAAATTAAAATTATTAAAATTAAAATTATTAAAATTATTAAAATTAAATTAAAAATTATTAAAATTAAAATTAAAATTATTAAAATTAAAATTATTAAAATTAAAATTAAAAATTAAAATTAAAATTATTAAAATTAAAATTATTAAAATTAAAATTATTAAAATTAAAATTAAAATTATTAAAATTAAAATTAAAATTATTAAAATTAAAATTAAAATTATTAAAATTAAAATTAAAATTATTAAAATTAAAATTAAAATTATTAAAATTAAAATTATTAAAATTAAAATTAAAATTAAAATTATTAAAATTAAAATTATTAAAATTAAAATTATTAAAATTAAAATTATTAAAATTAAAATTAAAATTATTAAAATTAAAATTAAAATTATTAAAATTAAAATTAAAATTATTAAAATTATTAAAATTAAAATTATTAAAATTAAAATTATTAAAATTAAAATTAAAATTATTAAAATTATTAAAATTAAAATTATTAAAATTAAAATTATTAAAATTAAAAATTATTAAAATTAAAATTATTAAAATTAAAATTATTAAAATTAAAATTGTTATTAAATTAAAATTGTTAAAATTAAAATTATTAAAATTATTAAAATTATTAAAATTATTAAAATTAAAATTATTGTTAATTATTGTTAAAATTAAAATTATTAAAATTGTTAAAATTGTTAAAATTAAAATTATTGTTAGGGTTAAGTTGTTAAAATTAGGGTTAGGGTTGTTAGGGTTAGGGTTAGGGTTGTTAGGGTTAGGGTTAGGGTTGTTAGGGTTAGGGTTGTTAGGGTTAGGGTTGTTAGGGTTAGGGTTAGGGTTGTTAGGGTTAGGGTTGTTAGGGTTGTTAGGGTTAGGGTTGTTAGGGTTGTTAGGGTTAGGGTTGTTAGGGTTGTTAGGGTTAGGGTTGTTAGGGTTAGGGTTAGGGTTGTTAGGGTTAGGGTTGTTAGGGTTAGTGTTGGGTTGGCAGGAAAAGACTCAAAATGAGCTGCAGAAAAAGGAGCTCCAAGAATTCATTGCAGAGCTGCAGTCTAGAGAGGCCAAACTCCAGACCGATGAACTCACGCTCAAAACTAAATTAGATGAGCTCCCCGCTTTACACAGTGAGGAGCGACAGAGGAACAATCATCTTGAATTGGAAAATGGTCAGCTCCAGGCTCAATACAATCATATAAGTGAAGAGGCAGAACACTCAACTGACACAATTAAGGAGCTCAACAGTCACATTCAGGAACAAACTGAGAAAAACCACGAGCTCAGAGCTGAAGTTTGTGACCTTCAAGAGCAGTTACAGTCTCTTGAAGAAAAGAGCACACAACTCAGTAACGAGAAGGCTGAATGTGAAAGCATCATTTCTTTAACAAAAGAAAGCTCTGAGACAGACGTGAGTTTCAGGCTCAACTAGAGGCTCTCACTGAAGAGAAGGTCAGACTGCAGTCAGTTATTCAGCAAGCAGAGGCTGAGAGAGTTACTATGACTGCAGAGGCCCCAAACAGCAACGAATGTGGCAACAAATCTACAGCTGATGAAGACAACACAAGTCCACATACAAACAAATGGACCAAAGGACTCTTGATCGCAGCGGCTGTGCTGTGGCGACTGGAGTCTTTATGAAATATGGTCCAACGGAAAAGATGTCGGGACTTTGGGGTTCTCTCTTCACTTCGTAAACACTCTCTAGGGACTTGGACTTTGGGGCTCTCTCTTCACTTCGTAAACACTCTCTAGGGACTTGGACTTTGGGGCTCTCTCTTCACTTCGTAAACACTCTCTAGGGACTTGGACTTTGGGGCTCTCTCTTCACTTCGTAAACACTCTCTAGGGACTTGGACTTTGGGGCTCTCTCTTCACTTCGTGAACACTCTCTAGGGACTTGGACTTTGGGGCTCTCTCTTCACTTCGTAAACACTCTCTAGGGACTTGGACTTTGGGGCTCTCTCTTCACTTCGTAAACACTCTCTAGGGACTTGGACTTTGGGGCTCTCTCTTCACTTCGTAAACACTCTCTAGGGACTTGGACTTTGGGGTTCTCTCTTCACTTCGTAAACACTCTCTAGGGACTTGGACTTTGGGGCTCTCTCTTCACTTCGTAAACACTCTCTAGGGACTTGGACTTTGGGGCTCTCTCTTCACTTCGTAAACACTCTCTAGGGACATGGACATTGGGGCTCTCTCTTCACTTCGTAAACACTCTCTAGGGACTTGGACTTTGGGGCTCTCTCTTCACTTCGTAAACACTCTCTAGGGACTTGGACTTTGGGGTTCTCTCTTCACTTCGTAAACACTCTCTAGGGACTTGGACTTTGGGGCTCTCTCTTCACTTCGTAAACACTCTCTAGGGACTTGGACTTTGGGGCTCTCTCTTCACTTCGTAAACACTCTCTAGGGACTTGGACTTTGGGGCTCTCTCTTCACTTCGTAAACACTCTCTAGGGACTTGGACTTTGGGGCTCTCTCTTCACTTCGTAAACACTCTCTAGGGACTTGGACTTTGGGGTTCTCTCTTCACTTCGTAAACACTCTCTAGGGACTTGGACTTTGGGGTTCTCTCTTCACTTCGTAAACACTCTCTAGGGACTTGGACTTTGGGGCTCTCTCTTCACTTCGTAAACACTCTCTAGGGACTTGGACTTTGGGGCTCTCTCTTCACTTCGTAAACACTCTCTAGGGACTTGGACTTTGGGGCTCTCTCTTCACTTCGTAAACACTCTCTAGGGACTTGGACTTTGGGGCTCTCTCTTCACTTCGTAAACACTCTCTAGGGACTTGGACTTTGGGGTTCTCTCTTCACTTCGTAAACACTCTCTAGGGACTTGGACTTTGGGGTTCTCTCTTCACTTCGTAAACACTCTCTAGGGACTTGGACTTTGGGGCTCTCTCTTCACCTCGTAAACACTCTCTAGGGACTTGGACTTTGGTGGTTTGGTTTTTGGTCTTTTTAACTTTCCGCCTGAGGGAACTGACATCAGTTCTGGTGAAGTGTCTTGGACGGAAGGTCAGAGTCTTAAAATATACCTTGTTTGTTTGTGTCACAACCGTCTTTGGTGGCATAAATAAACAGTTTATTTTTAGAGAGAGACGGCATCGGAAATAAGTTCTGGTGAAGTCTCTTGGGTAGAAGGTTGACTTACTGATGACTTAACTCACTTTTAACTTAAGTTTAACTAATAAAATAAATTACAAATGCAGTTCAAGTTTTGACAGTTTTATCATTTATTCATGTGCAACAATGATGCAGTATATCCAATATTTGTATCTGGGTGTGTACCCGTGACGACCAAAATGGTGGTAGATACACGCACTGACGTCTTGAATACAGGAGAATAAAGCTTCCTCAAACATACATGAATGACTCTAAATACAACTCTGAGAGTGTAAATGAGAACAGAAGCAACTACAATATGATTAAAAGCTTTAAAAAGTGTTTAAATGTGCTTTCTCTCCACTGCCAGTCAAAAGCTTGGACGCACACTTTTATTCATATTTCTTCTGTTTCCGGGATTATTTTACAAGATTTTCACTAAAGGCGTCACAATTATGAGACACACACACAAAAAATAAACTCAAAACTTATATCCACCCTTTCCTTTGATAAGTTTTGCACTTTTCGCATTTCTCAACCCTGACACGGTGCACACTGCAACAAATAAAATCTACTCACGCTAAAATGACTCGAATTAAGAAAGTTTTACCATAATTTGGGTAAATTTCACTCGACAAGTAAAATTATCTGCCAGTGAAGTAAGATTTTTGTACTTAAAATAAGAAATAAAATCAAATGTTGCTTGAAATAAGAAAAAAACACTTATTCCACTGGCAGATCATTTCACTTGTCGCACTGAATCTACTCAAATAAAGTCAAATGTGCTTAAGTCATTTTAACTTTGACAGTCCTGGGTGAGACGGTGGTCGAGTTAGAGGACAAAGCTTCAAAGACTTCAAAGCTTTAAAGTGTCCACAGACGGACAGACAGACGGACAGATGGACAGACAGACGGACAGACGGACGGACAGCGCCATACCATAATACGTCCCGTCTTATTACAACGGACGTATAAAAAATAAACAACTGGAATCTTCTCTCTCCCGTTGCCTAGCAACTGCTGCAGCTGGAACTGTGTGTCACCTTTGAACTTTAAACTTCAAAGCGTTGAAGTCTTTGAAGCGTTGTCTTCATGAAGAGGCAAAACATGTGGGGCATGCGCCGATATACTGTATATATGAGGTATATATATATGTCATTGAGATATGAGTGTAAATCGTTGTAGAGAAAGATAAGTTGGTTTTCAGTTCAAACATGGAACCAGAAAAATCCAGAAAATCCTTTTCAAGTTTGAGAAGACAGTGGTCTACACGTTCTGGATTAACCTCACCAACCCTACCATCCCCACCAACCTCACCAACCCTACCATCCCCACCAACCTCACCAACCCTACCATCCCCACCAACCTCACCAACCCTACCATCCCCACCAACCTCACCAACCCTACCATCCCCACCAACCTCACCAACCCTACCATCCCCACCAACCTCACCAACCCTACCATCCCCACCAACCTCACCAACCCTACCATCCCCACCAACCTCACCAACCCTACCATCCCCACCAACCTCACCAACCCCACCATCCCCACCAACCTCACCAACCCTACCATCCCCACCAACCTCACCAACCCCACCATCCCCACCAACCTCACCTGAGCTCACCCCGCCCAAACCAAAGTTCTTTCGCACCCCTTGCTCCTGGATCAAATGGTTTTGCAAAGACAGATGGGAAAAGTTAAAGAAATGGAAAAGGGAGAACTCTAAGACGTTCCCCTTTCTTGATTATCTATGTTTTCTTCTCCTTATTATCACTTACTTCACTGCTGTCCTTTTAATAGTTTTGGCGTGTCTATAAATGTCTTTGAGCATAGAACAGGACGACAGCAGTGTTGTTTAGGTTTCACATCTGGTCACTGTTACGTTTCCTTTGCTAGGGAATATATATAATATATATAGTATATGTATATGTAGTGTATATATATGTATATATATATTATATATGTGTATGATATGTATGTATAAATATGTGGTATATGTATATGTGTGTATGTATATATATGTGTGTGTGTATATATATATATATACCAGAGAAATACCAGGGGCTCAAAGAAGAGCTGGAGAGGCCTGGAAGGTGAAAGCATCGGTGGTGCCTGTGGTGATCGGAGCACTCGGGGCCGTGACCCCCAAACTGGATGAGTGGCAGCAGCAGATCCCAGGAAGGACAACAGACATCTGAGTCCAGAAAAGTGCAGTACTGGAACAGCAAAGATACTGCGCAGAACTCTCAATCTCCCAGGCCTCTGGTAGAGGACCCGAGCTGATGAGGGTGAGAGAGACCAACCACCGTGGAAGGTGAGAAATGCGTTTTATATATATATATATATATGTATGTATATATATATATATATATATATATATATATATATATATATATATATATATATATATATACACTGTATATATATATATATGTGTGTATATATATATATATATATATATATGTGTGTGTGTGTGTGTGTGTGTGTATATATATATATGTATATATATTGAATGTTCATTTCTCCACCATAAGCCGTCTCCAAAGGCGTTTCAGAGAATATGGCAGTACATCCAACCGGCCTCACAACCGCAGACCACGTGTAACCACACCAGCCCAGGACCTCCACATCCAGCAGGTTCACCTCCAAGATCGTCTGAGACCAGCTACTCAGACAGCTGCTGAAACAATTGGTTTGCATAACCAAAGAATTTCTGCACAAACTGTCAGAAACCGTCTCAGGGAAGCTCAACTGCTCGTCGTCCTCATCGGGGTCTTAACCTGACTCCAGATCGTCGCCGTAACAGACTTGAGTCGGCAAATGCCCACATTCGATGGCGTCTGGCACGTTGGAGAGGCGTTCTCTTCACGGATGAATCTCGGTTTACATTGTTCAGGGCAGATGGCAGACAGCGTGTGTGGCATCATGTGGGTGAGCGCTTTGCTGATGTCAGTGTTGTGGATGGAGTGGCCCATGGTGGTGGTGGGGTTATGGTATGGGCAGGCATCTGTTATGGACGAAGAACACAGGTGCTTTTTATTGATGGCATTTTGAATGCACAGAGATACCGTGATGAGATCCTGAGGCCCATTGTTGTGCCACACATCCATGAACATCACCTCATGTTTCAGCAAGATAATGCACGGCCCCATGTTGCAAGGATCTGTACACAATTCTTGGAAGCTGAAAATGTCCCAGTTCTTGCATGGCCAGCATACTCACCGGACATGTCACCCATTGAGCATGTTTGGGATGTGCTTGACCGGCGTATACGACAGCGCGTACCAGTTCCCACTAATATCCAGCAACTTCGCACAGCCATTGAAGAGGAGTGGACCAACATTCCACAAGCCACAATTGACAATCTGATAAACTCTATGCGAAGAAGATGTGTTGCACTGCATGAGGCAAATGGTGGTCACACCAGATACTGACTGGTTCTGAGTCCCCAGACCCCCAATAAAGCAACAACTGCACATTTCAGAGTGGCCTTTTATTGTGGGCAGTCTAAGGTTCACCTGTGCACTAATCATGGTGTCTGATGAGCATCTGGATGTGGCACCTGTGAGGTGGGATGGATTATCTCAGCAAAGCAAAAGTGCCACTATCACACATTTAGACAGATTTGTGAACAATGTTTGAGAGAAATGGTAATATTGTGTATCTGGAATGAATTTTAGATCTTTGAGTCCATCTCATGACAAATGGGAGCAAAAACAAAAGTGTTGTGTTTATATTTTTGTTGAGTGTAGTTTGATTCTACAAAGATAATAGTAATGATACATACTATTATACATAATTATTATTTTTAATGAGATTATGTCAATTCACTAACCTGATACAGATCATACTGGCCTGTCATTTTCTGCTGTTTGTTTGGCACTGGCGTCTGCTGAATTCACTTCTGGACCTGTCATGCGACGAGACTTGGACCTAAAAAACAATCAAGCTTTTATTCATTTGCAGAGGAAATCCAGCATTGTACACTGTATTATAATATGTATAATGCACAGTTTTACCGAGTATTATCTGAGAATTAGTTTGGAGTACTGTCCTCATCACTGCCTGGTGACTCGCCTTTGAGTTCACTGATTCGCTCTCGCAGTGGCCTACAAGAAGAAGAGTGAACAAAAATGTTACCAATTGTTATTTCATTTTATAATTTGCATAAAAAAGCAAATAAGTCCCTAATGAATGGAATGGCCATAAAACATCTATTAGGGGCGAGTCCAAGTTTGGACTTAGGAGTCATGTCGTTTCTGTGGCATGGGAGCTTCTCAACAGGAAACCACTCAATGTTCTAAAACATTACACACATAAATAATGTGAACTATAGAAGGAACTCTATCATCTATAAAGGCAGATAAAAACATGCACATACCCGGATCTCTTTTCTTGTTTTGGGGTTAAACTTTGTGTCCTTGGATACAGCTGGTATAATGTAAAGGCGCACTAACTGCTCAGTGATCTGTCTTTACAGATGCGATTCTTTATATCAAAACCCGTCTCTTCCATCACCTAAAATACACATAGTTATTTACATATATACACACACATCAGTCTCAATGTGTAAACTACTCAAAGAAATCTCACTTCACGAACTGCACAGTCGTGAGGAGCTTCTTCTTCATTTACTTTACCCTTTGGGAAACCCCAGCCTGACTTCGCCAGATAACCCTGAACAAGCAGCACCTCCCAAAGAAACACCATGTCGGCTCTCGGCTCTCCAGCAACTGCATTAGAATTAAAGTCAACAACTCATGTTTGAAGAATTACCCAAAAGCTACAATAGATAAAACATGTTTCTGCACGTGAAAATTTCCTCACATTTTCGAGTGATTCATCTAGAATAATAGCTCCATATGTCGGGACACCCATCTTGTATTCTGTCCACTGTTCCAGAACCTTCTGCACATCCTCTCCATCAGGAAGCAGAAAGGGACAGTGTTGGAAAAGTATTGTGCTGTTAAGGTCAATAATTTGCCTGATTTTATAGATAAAAAATACTGGTTTGTAACTACAGTGTCATGATAATAAGATTTTAAAATCAGAATTTCAATACTGTAGGACACATGTGTCAAACATGCGGCCCGGGGGCCAGATCCGGCCCTCCAAGACCTTTAATCTGGCCCTCGGCTGATTTTTCTATTAAAATACTTAAAATTTTCTGATTTTTCTGTTAATTTTCTGCACCGTTTAGCATAGCAGCGTCTCCGGCGTTTCTGTACGTGGCGACTCCCACCAGAGCAGCACAAATGAAGACTTTCCTCTTTCCAAACGCTCTTAAAGGACGATCGTTCTGACTGTCGACCGTGACCCTCATCAGCAAAATGTCAAAAAATGAGAAAAGCAGATGCTGAGTTCAGGATTTCCCAAGAAAAATAGTCTAATTCTTATTTGTTGACAGAGGTGAATGGGAAATCTGTGCTCAGTGTGTTTGGAACAAGTGGCGTTGCTCGAGGAATATAATCTTAAACACCACTACGAGACACGGAGAAAAATACAATAACTTGAAGAGAGAACTGAGTTTTCTGATCCGGCCCTTTTGGGATCAAAGTAGGCTGCATACGGCCCCCGGACCAAAATGAGTTTGACACATGTGCTGTAGGATATCAGCTTTTGCCAAATCTCTTATTCCACAGTGAGGGGCGCCCGGTGTATTTTGCATGCAGAAGTCCAAATAAAACCAGTGAGCCGGCTCGATCTGGAAGCAAACGTGGATGGCATCGTCCTTCTCCTCGCTTGGAATGTGAAGAATAAAGCGACTGCAAAAGAGAAGAGTTGAAGACCATTAGGGACAAAGCATGAACAATATAAAAAATCACCAACCCTTTTGATGCAGATCGTGAGGCCATTAGTGGCTGAAATTAAGTCATAACTAAAAGTCAGTAATTTCTCTCAGAATGTTCCCTAATGCACTATGAGCATTGCATTCGGTTACAGATGCAAAGAAAACTGAAATACACTGTTATTACTATCAGATGATAAGGTACGAGTCAGACAGGCAGTAGGCTACAGAGGGCTGCCGCACCATCACAATCACGTGAGATTAAGCCAATATTATGACTGTGAATTCAATATAAAGAAGTCTTTGTCCGTTTAGGATTGTAACATATCCATAATCTGTGATATCATCAAAAACAAGTGTGCCAAATAAACCCTTACCTGCAGAGGTCGTCCAATGGCGCGGTAGGGATCTCGACTCTTTTTGTTTCCATGTTCGGCGAAAACATCCCGATATTAAGACGGAGGCCAAAAATACAGCTATTCCACAACATATTTCGTCACATTTTGCTCTTTGAGTCCACCAAAACTCAGCTTTACAATAGCCTCAAAAGCTAATATTAAGTGAGCGATAAGTTTCTTGTTTTTAGTTTACCGCTTTAGGCGGAAATGAAGCGCACCAATGAAAAGAAAGAGGGCGGGCTTTACGTTCAGCGCGTGGTTTCTATTGGTCAAATCTTGAGTCAATCATCACAGTAATTATGGCAATAAAGGAGAGGTTCTAGCAAGTTTGTATGAGACTTACTGTCATTAAAACAGATTTAACCTTCTTTTATGGGACTTTTTGTTCTTTGAAATGTACCTTTTCATACAGTTTATAATCGCCTTAGAACAACAACAGAAGAGATCATGCTTGTGTCCTCTGCTTTAATGTAAACCTTTCTGCCTGAAATGTTTCACAATAGGGCATTAAACATACATATTCATATTATTATTAATTATTAATGATTATTTATATGAATAATTATTATTTTTAATTTATTTTAAAATTTAAATTAGGTGGAAAATCATGCATTCTTATTGTGAATGGGTTTGCCTCTGTGCTTTCCAGTGAAACTTTAACCTGACTTGATGGCATCACCTGCTAAATTGTGGATCTTTCTGGGCGAGGCAATAACATCAAGTAGGCGGCATATGCCTTCCTCTACACTTACACAGTGCACCTTTAATAAACAGCTACAAAATACCTTATAGCCAGGCAGGCCCGGCCCTAACCATTTGGACACCCGAGGCAAGATTTCAGGTGGCGCCCCTTGGATTGCAAAAAATAGATGTTTCTGAAAAGCTCGTTATATTATTAATGAATAGCCTGTATATACTGTATTAGTCGCTTATTATATCATTACAGTGGAACTAAAATAATCAATACGGATCCTAGAGTAAAGAGAAAGACTTAAGCATTGTTAGTATATCCATATAGTAAAGCTTATTGCATGAGTGCACTGATAGAAAGTTTAACACAACAAAAACACACAGTAATGTTTAGCTAACCAGGTGTCAAATACAGAACAACAGAACAAGTGGCACCTGGTGAATAATCTAGATCTACAGTATTACTATAGACCTTTTTACCTGAGGAAGCTCAGGAGGAGGCAATTACATTATTCGTTTCCATTATAGCTTTGCCATTCTATCAAAGTCAGTCTGATACTGCTGTAAAAAAAAGTCTCTGCTTCTATAAACTGATGCAGTTAACGCTATTTACTGACTGGCTTATATGACCTGCTAATAGTCAATGACTCTCAAATTTAATATTCTTTCTGCAACAGGAAAACAATCAGGGCATCATCTTTACTGGAACATTACCTCTGTCTTTGTTGCGTTTTTCCTCCTCATCTTTCCTTTTTTTCCTGCCCTGAGCACCAGACAGTTTGGGACGTTTTGACATAGTCCAACAAGTGACGTTTCAGCTCCTCGCTCCAGCTACAGGTTTATTTTAAACCTTTATTTACCCAGGAAAGTCCCATTGAGACACTAATCTCTTTTTCAAGGGAGTCCTGCCCTGCACACATCACTTTCACACTAGGCAATGTGGGTGAAGTGTCTTGCCTAAGGACACAACACCAGTTTTTTGTGACTGGCGCCCCCCTGTGGCACCTGGAATTCCAGTGGTCTCCCATCCAAGTACTAACCAGGCCCGGCCCTGCTGAGCTTCTGAGATCTAACGGGATCAGGCTTTGACGAGCCGGTATGTCCAGCTTGGCTGTTTGAAGCATGTCCAGCAACAACAAAAAACACGCCCAAACTTCAAAGGGGCAACGCAGTATTTTTAAATGACAAGTTTAACAACATAAACTCTTGAACAGTGCAGGGGGCGCTGAATGAGCCGTTGTTTACTGGTTTTATTGCTGATTTACTTTCATTCTGTTCATAGTGACGATGTTTTAGACAGTGGAGGATTTTATCCCCCATCGCCAATTTTTGCGCTCGGCGCCCCCTAGTGGAGCGGCGGCGCCCTTAGCATTTGCCTATGTTGCCTAATGGGGGGCCGGCCCTGACCAGAACGTTAGTGCTGCTCAGTCGTTTCCTTTAAGTGTTCGTCTTTCTTCCCTCGATCGTTGGGGATAAATTCTTCATGGACAGAATCTGTTCTTTGTTCCTTGTTGGATGAAGATTTGGTGTTGGGGCAGATTTATGAAGCTGCTCAAAAATATGACACACTGTTCCACAGGGATTTTGCCGTAGAAAAGCACTGACTGGACGTTGTGTGACTCGACATCGCGACACTTCCTGCTGTTGTAATAGTCGACTGTTTTGCTAACATAACGTTAAGTGATGTCGCTCAAATACCGTCTTAAAGCAAAACACGGGTTTGATTCAGCGGCAGCAACGACGCACCAACAACAAGCCGAGCAGCAAGAAACTGCATTTTTGTCAAAATATTTTGGTCTTTTTTTGAAGAATTATTAACTGCGATTAGAATTTTGATTAATCATGGTTAAAGAGTGATTAATCTGATTTTTTAAAAATAATCATTTGACAGCACTGTTTAATGTTTCCAGACACTAATGAGTGAACCAGAGCGTTTGGTTTGTTAGACTCGTGGCTGTTGTCAGATGGGTTAAAGTGGAGTTAAGCTTCTTCAGTCTGAAGCAAATTGTCGTTTTACGTGGAAGTTCAGAACTTGCCCCCATCACTACACTAGTTCAGAACTTGCCCCCATCACTACACTAGTTCAGAACTTGCCCCCATCACTGCACTAGTTCAGAACTTGCCCCCATCACTACACTAGTTCAGAACTTGCCCCCATCACTACACTAGTTTGTTGCCTTGACAGACAACAACAGTGAGACAACAACAGCCACAGTGAGATCTCCACCGAGGAAACACTGATCTGTGCCGTTTTTTGGCTTCTGACAGAATTCAACCTCCTCTAGAAATGACTTTAGCTTCAAACAGGACAGAGTTCAACGTTAAGTCTGCAGAAAAAGCAGAATTCACACTTTGTTTTCTGTTCTTTCGCATTACATCAGACTTTACTTGGAAATTATTTTTTATTTTAGTCCTGGTTCAGTCCTGGTTCAGTCCTGGTTCAGTCCTGGTTCAGTCCTGGTTCGGTCCTGGTTCAGTCCGGGTTCGGTCCTGATTCAGTCCGGGTTCGGTCCTGGTTCAGGTTGGACAGGCTGGGGCTGGTGCTCACAGATCTGCGTCTCTCTCTGGAGGTCGAGGAGCAGGAGGGGAGCAGGGTTTGGAGCAGAGTGTGTCTGAACGAGCGGCACATCAGGAAGTACACCAGAGGGTCCAGGCACACGTTCGCCGACGCCAGGATCAGCGTCGCCTCCTTCGCCTGGAACAGCACGAACCTGAGGACACAGACAGCTCAGTGCGCTCGGGCTAGCGTTTAGATCTGTTCTTAGTTTGGGCTCTGAACTCTGAGCCACACACTGTGTAAAGAAGTGGACTGAGGGAGTGACTCGGGTGAATTTCACAATAAAAAACTGAGACATCCCCGTTGCTTCGGAGGCTCGAGTGTGTAATTATGGAAAATTGTTCTTCAGAGTCACATTTTGTTTGTGTTTTAGTCATTTTTAAGCAGCTTTTCTCTATTTTACCTAAACAAATGACACTTTCTGCCTCTTTGCTGTTGGCAGGATCAGACTGGTCCAAAACAGGGACATTTCTAGTATTAAACTGGGACAAATCAGTGGTTTTGCATAAATCTGCTGGGACAGGAGACACAGGGTCAGGACTGGGACTGTCCCGGGGAAACAGGGACGTCTGGTCACCCTAGACGTCACCCACAGTCAAATGAAGCTCACTGAGGCCAGTGGTTACAGGAGAGAGTTTGGAGCCGAGTTCTGTATTAGGAATTATAAATAGTCAGATTTTTTTACAGCGCTTTTCCACCTTCAAGGCTCAAAGCGCTTTACAACAAGAACCACACACACACAAGTGTCTTGCCCATGGGAACAACAGCAGCGTTCATTTGTGGGAGCTGGAACCGCACCGCCAACCAGTGAAAGAACGTCCAAAACAAAGAAAGAACAGCAGTGGGTTTGGCTGTGTTTAGTCCTGGTCCAGTCCTGGTCCAGTCCTGGTCCAGTCCTGGTCCAGTCCTGGTCCAGTCCTGGTCCAGTCCTGGTCCAGTCCCGTCTTAGTGTTCGTCTGGACAGACCTGGAGTGCAGGCTGAAGCCGGACCAGGGCATCTGGCTTAAAGTGTAGGGCACTCTGCAGAGGTGGTAGGGGATGAAGCACAGGGCGAAGACGAGGAGGAGGCTGAGGATGCTGCGGCCCGACTTCCTGCAGACGGAAGAGTTTGAGCGAACGCGCCGGTACGAGCGGTACACATGGACCGCGATGGAGGTGTAACAGGTCACCATGACAACCAGGGTCAGCCAGAACATGCCCACGGAGAAGATGGACGACGCCTGAGGGAGACGGAGGGGTTAGAGATCTCACACAGCACCATGGACAGAGCTTCCTGTGTGTTTGTGACACCAGAGCTGAAAAAGCTGAACTTTGGCGTCGCATCAACCAATCAGTGACCAATATCACACAGCATAACAGTATAAATATATAAACAATATATAAATATATAAACACTAAACAACGCCGAGGTGCCTCCACTGAGGGTTTATGTAATAAATCCACTAAAGCCTCTCTCGACGACATACACACTCACACACACACATACTCACACTAGAGGTAAGATCTTAAACCCGAGCCCGACCTGACCCGAAATTCGGGTCAGGTCGGGCCTAAAATGTCAATCATTGCTTCGGGTCGGGTCGGGCCGGGCTTCTTTCTCCCTGACTTTTTTTAAGTAAATAAACAGTTAAATTCGTGCGCAGAGCCAGAGCCAGAGCCAGAGCGGCTCCTGTAACAGGAGCCCAGAGCCAGAGCTCTGCGCACGTGAACGACGCCCTCTTAATAATCTTCCCCTCCGCAGGTCCGCATGAAATTTGGGGTTTGCTTCGGGCTCGGGCCTGCAAATCAAGTTAATTGGTCGGGCTCGGGTCGGGTTTTAATAGCCGCAGGTCGGGTCGGGTCGGGCTGGATTTTTTAGGCCCGATCTTACCTCTAACTCACACTCACACACACACACACACTCACACACACACACACACTCACACACACACACACACACTCACACACACACACACACACACACACACACACACACACTCACACACACACACACACACACACACACACACACACACACACACACACACACACACACACACACACACACACACACACACACACACACACACACACACACACACACACACACACACACACACACACACACACACACACACACACACACACACACACACACACACACACACACACACACACACACACACACAAACACACACACACACACACACACACACACACACACACACACACACACACACACACACACACACACACACACACACACACACACACACACACACACACACACACACACACACACACACACACACACACACACACACACACACACACACACACACACACACACACACACACACACACACACACACACACACACACACACACACACACACACACACACACACACACACACACACACACACACACACACACACACACACACACACACACACACACACACACACTCACACACACACACACTCACACACACACACACTCACACACACACACTCACACACTTGTGTCACTGACAGCATGTCAAACATTTTACAAATGTGGGGAAAACCACTTCTGAGTTTGTGTTAGAGTCGGCCGGTGTCCACATTTTGATCCCGTTAAACCGTCTCACAGTTTCCCGGGTTTACGGTTTTACTGTGAGTAATTCAGAATTATTCTGTATCTGCTCCTAAACCTTCAGAAACAGAGTCGCAGCTTTATGTTTGAAGATGAGGCACAAGTTCTGATCAAACCAAACTTTGCAGAGCGTTCGATCACATCAGCATCAGCGCACGAGCTGTTTTTATCAGCGCTTATACTGTATGCAAATGAGCTGTATGCAAATGAGCCATTCGCTTTGAAGTTTGGTTTGCGTAAAAGGTAAACAAATGTGCCAAAGCTGCATTAAACACATTATTCCTCAGAGTCTAGAATGAGGAGGAAATGTAGAGCGGTGCAGAGGACCAATCACAGCCCTTATGTCTGCGGCGTTTTGAGGCGTCGGTAGAAAGTTCGGGAGGTGCAGGTCGGACGCTGTAGGAGCCGCACGTCCACACAAACACGTTTGGATCAGAACCAGAAATTGGGTTTTACCGTCTCCTCCGTGAAAGTCTGACTTCCCCCTCAGGAACTTTCTCCTCTTCAGCCTCGTCCCCTCTCGACTCTCAGCTTCAGTAAAACGTCTCCATCACAAACTTTTGGGCTCAACATCCACACGAAGCGTCAGTCAGGTTTTTTTCTTCTTCCTGCTGCGTGTGGAGGGAAATCTCCGAGCAGAACCACGTCTGAAGAGGAGAGAGAGCGGAGGGAGGAAGTCCTGCTGTGGTTTTAGGGCCTGGCACTGATTTTTATGACGGTGATGAAACTGATACCGTGGGACACTGGATTATTGCCCAACCCTAGTTTGTGTGCTGGTGCTAATGCTAACGCTAATGCTAACTTTGCTTCAAACTTTAAATCTAATATAACACAGTTACATTTGTCTTAAGACGACTTAGTTGTTTTTAGTGTAGATTATTTCAGTCTGTGGTTTTATTTTTATTATGCTCTAAAATAAGGATTAGCATTAGCATTAGCATTAGCATTAGCATTAGCATTAGCTGAGGATCAGACCTGGTGCCAGCGTACGCCCAGCTCTGTTTTCAGCTCCATGCAGCGTCTGGAGTTAGCCTCGTTAGCTTCACGGCTCGTTAGCAGGACATTAGGGAGCGCGCTCAGAAGCATCATGGCCCACGTCCCCACGGCAACAGCGAAGGCGGAGCCAGGACTCTGCAGGAAGTGCACCACAGAGACACGCCCAAAACTGGAGACAAAGGGAGGAGCTTAGTGACATCACATGAATTTACGGTTTATACCTGAGGAGAAACATTTCAGTTACTGTATTTTTCGGGCTATAAGTCATTTTTTTTCATGATTTGAGTGTTTCCTGCGACTTATCCTCAGGTGCAACTTATATATGACATATTTCAGTTCATCCCGAGGCACTGACTGAATATATTAAAGTCCTTTATTGCATCGAGGGACGCAAACGTGTTTGGACCAGCGAGATATAATTTCACATGTTGGTGATTTTCACCCTGAGGCCACGAGGGGGCGCTCTCTGTACCAGCATCTGCTCCGCCTCAGGCTCTTCCTTCTGCACTTCACTTCACCACCTGCAGCACCTCGGGCCTGTTTGCTCAGTTAAATCCAGGTGGAGACTTTTTGGTCCAGTGAATAATCCACTGAATCTGGTCCTTTAGTCGACAGAAGCTGTTTTTTATCAGCGCTTATACTGTATGAAAATGTGGCTCAAAACTTAAACCAATGAGCACAAACACATTATTACTTACGGTAAATACTGAGTGAGAATCAGAAACGTGTGAAGAGCGGAAGAAGAGAGGAACAATCGAGCAGCAGAAAGAAAGTTTGGAGTGAGAGAAACTTGTGTTTGATGGAGAAAAGTGGAGGAAACTCAAACTGAAGTGAAGAAAACAAAAGCTCATCGCGGCTAAAAGCTGAATTTATCTGGAGCTGGAGGAGTTACTCAGAAGTGACACTGAGGATGAAGAATTCAGTGGATTCAGTGATTTGGAGCGAGATGCAGAGTTCAGTAAACTTATTCTGTTCTGTTGTTTCTGCTCTAGTTTTGTGAAGAACTGTTCATATGTGACGTGAACAAACCCGACACATGTTCAGCCTGTTCTTCTGTTCTGTTTCTGTAACTCACCTTTAAGAGGAAACATCTATTCCTGGAGTCTGATTTGATTAAATAAATTTCCCCCGAAAAATGCAACTTTTATATGTTTCTTTCTTCTTCATTGTGCACTTTTTGGCTGTCTTACAGTCTGAAAATAAGGTGTAGTCGTCGTACTCACACGTTGGGGTGGGCGGGTCGGACGATCTTGGCGTATCGTTCCAAACTGATGAGACCCATAAACATGATTCCAGTGTACATGGACAAGTAAAACAAGACCGCCACAAACCTGCAAGAAGACCGGGATTAGTCCTGGTTCAGTCCCGGTCCAGTCCCGGTCCAGTCCAGTCCCGGTACCTGCACATGAGCACGTGCAGCCTCCAGCCTCCCACCCCGAGCTGGGCCAGGAGCTTGAAGGGGAAGCACAGGAGCATGAGGAGGTCGGCCAGCAGCATGTTCTTCAGATACACCACCAGGGCGGCGTCAGAGGGCACGCGGCAGAACACGCACGAGGCCACGCCGTTCAGGAGCAATCCCACAATGCACAGGGCCAGGTAGAGCGGGGGCAGGACCTGAGGGAACAAACAAATGCTGTTAATTAATTGATACAAAGTGCAAATCAAACTCATACATAATACAACAAAAGTAAATAGGAAAAAGAAACGGAAAAGACAAAAACAAAACCACCAAACAAGAAAAAAAGGCTTGGGGCTTTTAGTATTTAACAAGCTGCCTTCAAATACAACAGGCTCTCAATAAGCTTTTACAGAAATGACATATTTACAACCAACATTTCACATATCATCCAGTTTATAATCACTGTATATATGATCTTACAAAGATACACTCAAAACAAAGACGCGATGTGGATCTGGGAGCATTTTACAACCTGACCCTGGAGCTCGGCGCCTCCAGGGTCAGAGACGCTTTTTCCTTCTGTCTACAAGAGAAATGAAATATTCTTCAGAAAGTTCTTCCCAAGTCTGTGGCAGAAGTTCCCATAACTGTTTAAATCAGTTCTGGATTAGTCCTGGTTTAGTCCTGGTTTAGACCTGTTATAGACCAGGTTTAGTCCTGGTTTAGTCCTGGTTTAGACCTGTTATAGGCCGGGTTTAGTCCTGGTTTAGTCCTGGTTTAGACCTGTTATAGGTCTGGTTTAGTCCTGGTTTAGTCCTGGTTTAGACCTGTTATAGGTCTGGTTTAGTCCTGGTTTAGTTCTGGTTTAGACCTGTTATAGGTCTGGTTTAGTCCTGGTTTAGTCCTGGTTTAGACCTGTTATAGGTCTGGTTTAGTCCTGGTTTAGTTCTGGTTTAGACCTGTTATAGGTCTGGTTTAGTCCTGGTTTAGACCTGTTATAGGTCTGGTTTAGTCCTGGTTTAGTCCTGGTTTAGACCTGTTATAGGTCTGGTTTAGTCCTGGTTTAGACCTGTTATAGGTCTGGTTTAGTCCTGGTTTAATCCTGGTTTAGACCTGTTATAGGTCTGGTTTAGTCCTGGTTTAGTCCTGGTTTAGACCTGTTATAGGTCTGGTTTAGTCCTGGTTTAGACCTGTTATAGGTCTGGTTTAGTCCTGGTTTAGTCTTGGTTTAGTCTCGTTATAGACCTGGTTTAGTCCTGGTTTAGTCCTGTTATAGACCTGGTTTAGTCCTGGTTTAGACCTGTTATAGGCCTGGTTTAGTCCTGGTTTAGACCTGGTTTAAGTCATCAGGAAAAGTTGTATCTCCAGTAGGAAAAAACAGCAGCAGTTTTTCAGGCTGATTCAACCTTCGCTGATGCAGCTGAAACTGTTCACGTCACAGTCTGGGAAAAGTGTGTCTCCTCTGTTGGACCTGCTCTTCGTCATCCTGGGGTTTTTATTTCAAGATATGAACATTATGAACTGTTAAAACCTTTGAAAGTGTAAAGTATTTTGTACTCAGCTCGTCATTTGAACTCTGACGGTGTAAAAACTCAAATTATTCTGTCCTCACTGTGGCGTCACTACCAGGACTGGACTAGAACAAACAAAGAGTCACAGACCAAAGTGCTGAAGTCGCCCCAAACTAAACCTGCACAACAACTCTGTCCATCGTTTGTGCTGCAAAAAGTTTTGTTTGTGTGATTCTGGTTCTTCAGATATTCACAGTTTTATTTTGGTCGATGACGTCGTCCAGAACCTCAGAATGTGAAACAGCCTCAAAACTGGAAGAAAATGATGTCAAACGTTTGTATTTGTTTTGTGCTGTTTTGTGCTGTGACAGTTTCATTTGTGTGAGTTTTGTCAGCTGACGGCGACAAACTCCACAAAACTAGTGAAGAGAAATGACCTGATGCTGAGGAAAAGTCTGTGTTATTATAAAATATGAATCAAAAGTAAATGACTAAAGACTGAAACAGACTTTTCCTCAGCCTCAGGTCGTTTCTCTTCACTAGTTTTGTGGAGTTTGTCTCCGTCAGCTGAGCAGAAATGACGTCCTGTAATTACCACAGAAATAATAATGAAGAATTTTAGAAATAAACTCACACAAATGAAACTGTCACAGCCATAGACCGTATATATGGGCGGGCTAAGCTAACCCGTTAGCCGCTAACCCGTTAGCCGCCGCATGCCAAACAGGAAGTGCTCCAGGAGGCTCTTCCGGCTCCTTCTCTCCCTTTTCCCATTGACTCACACTGGGATCTGATCGCTCGTCTCTCTGGACCTGCTGCTGTGGCCTCGTCATTTTGGTCTTAAAATGTTCGTATGAACTCGCTCTCCATGGTCCTGAATTTTTTTTCACTATTTTGTTGGCCAAAAAAACCCCTGTTCATAACACAGATCCTGGCTCCAGATTCGCTCCTGTAGCCGTGAACATCGTGAGCCTCATTTGAGCGGCGCTGAACGCTGTGGGTGACGTCACACTCACTGAGTCCACTCCTTTTATACAGACTATGGTCACAGCACAAAACAGCACAAACCAAATACAAACGTTTTCTATAATTTTCTGATTTCTAAAATTCTGAGGTGCTGGACGACGTCATCGGTCGAAAATAAAACTGCAAATATCTGAAGAACCAGAATCGCACAAACGAAACTTTTTGCAGCACAAACGACTGACTCCACTTTGGGCGTTTTTGTGCATTTTTCTTCTTCCTGTGGGGCTGACCCCAGTTTGACCTGTAAAAGAATCATTAATTTCTCCAAAACTAAAGAAGCACAAATGAAACTTTTTGCAGCACAAACGATGGACAGAGTTTTTGTGCAGGTTTAGTTTGATGGGCGACTTCAGGTCACAGACCAGGTAGAGACTTGTCTTTACTAATGTTTTTCTCCACACTTGTCTCTTTGTAAATTATTTTGTCTGTAAAACCGTAACAAAACACACGAAAATGTGTATTAACAAATTGTACAAGTAACATAAATAAAAAATAAAAGTCTGCACTCATTCCCTAGTTAAGAATAGGACGGAGCTAATAACAGAAGCTCGCAACAGAAGCTAGCAACAGAAGCTAGCAACAGAAGCTAGCAACAGAAGCTAGCAACAGAAGCTAGCAACAGAAGCTAGCAACAGCTAACATCAGTCAACTAATGTCAGTTATTGTTTAGTGTTTAGCACATGTATTAACCTGAAAGAAAACAACACTACACCATTATAACAGGCTGAACTTACAGACAAAAAAGCCCCAGGGCTGAAAACAGGACCGTACGGGTTTCATGCTCGAAATGACCGAGTGCGGCAAAAAACAAACGCTAAACCAAAGGTGTCCACTAGGGGGCGGTAAGCGACTTCAACACAAACAGACATTCTTTAGACTCCACATTAAATATATTAACAGTACAAATACTAAAACAAAACTAAATTCAACACTATCAGTGCCTCTAAATTCACTCTGAGAAGTGTTGGAGGATTAATGTGACCAGATTAAGGCTCATGTCCCATCAGACGGGCGAACGCCTCAGTGCAGTTTGGACTTTAACCACATAAATCCACAGCAGCTCCAACTCTGGGACGGGAAATTCTCCTGAGTTCAGATGAACTGCGGCGGTGTCATATCCCAGTGTCACACAAACGCAGCTCACAAATGAACTGCAAAAAAGGCCTATCAAAAAATAAGAAAATAATACCAACTTTGAGGTAAAAATGTCCTATTTTAAGTGAAATTTTCTGCCAGTTCAGTAAGAAATTTTCACTTACCAAATTTTCTTAAAACAAGACGAAATATGAATCTTGTTCTAAGCAGAAAACACGAGTTTCAAGTATTTATGGACAGATTTTTCCCCTTATTGGTTTGAGGAGGAAGTTAAAGAGGCTTAACCTGGACTGAGTTCATATAAAAAGTGCTCAGAATAAGTTGTAATATCGAGATAAGATAAATCAGGATGAAATATGTTGAAACAAGTCAAAAACTCTCATCTTATTCAGATCTTTTAAGATGAAT
>CM060668.1:2196367-2298867 GCA_030686955.1 Odontamblyopus rebecca
GGTCAGACTGTTTTTAGTGGCAGGACTGTGGCCATTGACCTGCACTAGCCCAGCACCAGCACCTCTGCAAATACAAGGACTGGAGGAAGAGTTAAACAAGTGTCTCCACACGTCTCCAACACTCTGGAAATGAGGAACTGTGAACAAAACTCACACCTGTCCCTGTAACTGTAGCACATATTTAGATCAGCATGTCGCCTTCGGAGGATTTGTTCACATATTTAGCCGGTTTTGTAAGTCTCACGTTCATTTTTGACTGAGCAGTTCCTCTTCTGTGCCGCAGGCTTGTGGGCGGAGCCTTGTACAGACTCGTACTGCTGCTACCGGAGTTGAATTGGGCCTAGGAGAGATCACTGGATTATACAAACTTTTTCAGGCTAATATCAGTGCAGTGCATAAGAAACTTTGGTGGCTGAAAGTCGAGGTCAGACTGGCCTGTAGTTTAGTTTAGTGTTTGCATAAAGTGTGACGACACACAGACCTGTGCACATGTCCTCACACACAGACCTGTGCACATGTCCTCACACACAGACCTGTGCACATGTCCTCACACACAGACCTGTGCACATGTCCTCACACACAGACCTGTGCACATGTCCTCACACACAGACCTGTGCACATGTCCTCACACACAGACCTGTGCACATGTCCTCACACACAGACCTGTGCACATGTCCTCACACACAGACCTGTGCACATGTCCTCACACACAGACCTGTGCACATGTCCTCACACACAGACCTGTGCCGTTTCTCACTGGAATGTTCTGCCACAGCACATAAGGCTTATACAAAATCAGGCTGTTTCTAAAACAAGTTTTAAGAAATTACTATTTGAAAATGCTAAAAGTTTAATGGAACATATTTTGAGTGTTTGGGGTGTGTTTTGTGAAGTTCTGCTGATGTAACTCAAACTCAGTGTTTGTTATGACTGTTTTGATGGTGCTGAAAATGTCTTTGAGACTGGACTGTTAGGATTTGGTTTTCTGTTGTTCCCCATCCCCTTGTGTTTTTCTGTTTTGTGCAGGGCTGGTGTGTGATGGGGGCGTGGCTGGTGTGTGATGGGGGCGTGGCTGGTGTGTGATGGGGGCGTGGCTGGTGTGTGATGGGGGCGTCTCATGCGGTCGTGCTCTGCTCTCTTTGCTCCAGTATTATTCGCTGTTCCTTACTTACCTGCACATCTGCCTCCAGGTCATCGTGTCTGTGCCACTTCTGCAGCTCCCGGACCAGCCTGTCTCCAGCCTGTCTCCAGCCTGTCTCCAGCCTGTCTCCAGCCTGTCTCCAGCCTGTCTCCAGCCTGTCTCCAGCCTGTCTCCAGCCTGCCTCCAGCCTGTCTCCAGCCTGTCTCCAGCCTGTCTCCAGCCTGCCTCCAGTCTGTCTCCAGCCTGTCTCCAGCCTGTCTCCAGCCTGTCTCCAGCCTGTCTCCAGCCTGCCTCCAGTCTGTCTCCAGCCTGTCTCCAGCCTGTCTCCAGCCTGTCTCCAGCCTGTCTCCAGCCTGTCTCCAGTCTGTCTCCAGCCTGTCTCCAGCCTGTCTCCAGCCTGTCTCCAGTCTGTCTCCAGCCTGTCTCCAGCCTGTCTCCAGCCTGTCTCCAGCCTGTCTCCAGCCTGTCTCCACCAGCTTAAGCTTTGTACAATAAACTGTTTAAACTTAGGTGTCTTGCCTCTGCTTTGGGGTCCTCTCTGCTAAACCCAACATGGGCCCCAGGAAGAACCTGCTTCTGTAGAGACGAGTGGGGATCCTTAAGCCTCCTGTCGTGTTCGGGTCAAATCTGACCGTTTTACAACTTATAATACTCATAAATATTATGTTTTACATGTGATCACCTCAAGACCTTCTGATATCCTCCACACTGTGGACCTGAACATAGAAAAGTGATGATCACCTGTTTCATTCAGTTTGGACTGTTTTAATCAGCCTTGTTACACCTGTGGTTTTCCCCGTCAAAAGTGCCACAGGAAATGAATGGGTCCAGAGTAAATTCATCCAACATACAGAAAACATCCCCATACACACTGCCCCAGCTCACACACACACACACACACACACACACACACACTCACACACGCACACACTCACACACACACACACACACACACTCACACACACTCACACTCACACTCACACACACACACACACACACACACACACACACACACACACACACACACACACACACACACACACACACACACACACACACACACACACACACACACACACACACTCACACTCACACACACATACACACACACGCACACGCACGCGCACACACACTTACTGAGCGAATCTGGAGCCAGATCCATATTTGGAAATCCTCCCGCGAGTATCATAGCAACACAAGAGCCAATCATGAGTGAGGAGGTTAAATGTGGCGCCTCCTCCTGGCAGAGCTGATGCATCATATATACGGACTATGGATGTGATACTCTGCACCTGCAGGACACTGGATTTACCTGATTCTGCACAAGAAGAAGAAACTTTGAGCTTTAAATAGTTTAAGTCACTGATTTATGTTGTTTGTTCTGTTCCGTACGAACAACAATAGAGTCACAATTTAACCAAATTCTCTTTACTTTCTGCTCGTTAAATTCTGCTCGTTCAGATTCTAGTCACATTAGATATTGTGACTGTTTGAGATATTTGGTCATTTTATTTCAGAAATCGTCACTCGGGGGAAAGCGGGAAGGGAACTTACTTAGCAACGAAACGAGCTGTCAATCAAACCTGTTGCTAACGCTAGGGGGAGGGGCCTCGGGGAATGAAGGCGTCTGATTGGTCCGTTATTTATGTTCAGTTCTTGATTTAGGAACAAAACAGAGAAATGAAAAGTTCAGGATCCTGTGTGGCGGCTTCAGACGAACAGTTTAAGTCCAGAATGACGAGGCTCAGAGCAGCAGGTACAGACAGAGGGACGAGAAGATCCTAATGTGAAGGAGCCCCAAGAGCCTCCTGGAGCACTTCCTGTTTGGCAGGCGGCGGCTAACGGGTTAGCGGCTAAGGGGTTAGCTTAGTCCACTTATATATAGGGACTATGCAGCGCGCACACACTTCCTGTCGTCTCACTGAGGCAGAAGAACAAACATCTGCTCCACTGTCTCAGATCAAAGAGTCCGAAATCGTCTGATCCAAAAATGGAGCGTTTATTTTCTAAATGTGACGGTTTTGTTCCGGAGTCGGACGAACGTGTTTTTGTTTCTGACGTTTTCAAAATAAAATAACAGAAACAGGACATTAAAGCTCCGGGATCACACGAAACCCGACTCTCCAAACGCTCTGTTCCACTCTGTGATGTCATGAAGTGGTAGTTTTGAAGTGAACAGCTCCCTAAACCAGGACTGAACCAGGACTGAACCAGGACTGAACCAGGACTGAACCAGGACTGAACCAAAACTAAACCAGGACTAAACCAGGACTGAACCAAGACTGAACCAGGACTGAACCAGGACTGAACCAGGACTAAACCAGGACTAAACCAGGACTGAACCAAAACTAAACCAGGACTGAACCAAAACTAAACCAGGACTGAACCAGGACTGAACCAAAACTAAACCAGGACTGAACCAAAACTAAACCAGGACTGAACCAAAACTAAACCAGGACTGAACCAGGACTGAACCAAAACTAAACCAGGACTGAACCAAAACTAAACCAGGACTGAACCAGGACTGAACTAGAACTAAACCAGGACTGAACCAAAACTAAACCAGGACTGAACCAGGACTGAACCAGGACTGAACCAAAACTAAACCAGGACTGAACCAGGACTGAACTAGAACTAAACCAGGACGGAACCAAAACTAAACCAGGACTGAACCAGGACTGAACCAGGACTGAACCAAAACTAAACCAGGACTAAACCAGGACTGAACCAGGACTGAACCAGGACTGAACCAAAACTAAACCAGGACTGAACCAGGACTGAACCAAAACCAAACCAGGACTGAACCAGGACTGAACCAGGACTGAACCAAATCTAAACCAGGACTGAACCAGGACTAAACCAGGACTGAACCAAAACTAAACCAGGACTAAACCAGGACTAAACCAGGACTGAACCAGGACTGAACCAGGACTAAACCAGGACTGAACCAAAACTAAACCAGGACTGAACCAAAACTAAACCAGGACTGAACCAGGACTGAACCAGGACTGAACCAGGACTGAACCAAATCTAAACCAGGACTGAACCAGGACTAAACCAGGACTGAACCAAAACTAAACCAGGACTAAACCAGGACTAAACCAGGACTGAACCAGGACTGAACCAGGACTAAACCAGGACTGAACCAAAACTAAATCAGGACTGAATCCTACTAAAATCCAAACAGAATTTTCACTGCAGCCGCTCTCGTCTCCACAGACCTGACCTGGAGCATGGCCCGGTTTGACATATTTAATGCTGTACTGTGGAACTTTCCGGACTAAAGTCCTCCGTGGAGACGAGCAGAAGGTGACAGGGTGCAGCTTTACGGGTCGGGTCTGTCCCTGTGTTGTCCCCGTCGCCATGGAGATAATGAGACGTCCTAATGACTCTGAGCTGTTTAAACTGTGACTAATGACACTGATGTCACCTCCTCCTCACCTCCTCCTAACCTCCTCCTCCTAACCTCACCTCCTCCTCCTAACCTCACCTCCTCCTCCTCCTAACCTCCTCCTCCTCCTAACCTCACCTCCTCCTCCTCACCTCCTCCTCACCTCACCTCCTCCTCACCTCCTCCTCCTAACCTCACCTCCTCCTAACCTCACCTCACCTCCTCCTAACCTCCTCCTCCTAACCTCACCTCCTCCTAACCTCCTCCTCACCTCACCTCCTCCTCACCTCACCTCCTCCTAACCTCCTCTTCACCTCACCTCCTCCTCACCTCACCTCCTCCTCACCTCACCTCCTCCTCCTCACCTCCTCCTCACCTCACCTCCTCCTCACCTCACCTCCTCCTAACCTCACCTCCTCCTCCTGACCTCACCTCCTCCTCCTCACCTCCTCCTAACCTCACCTCCTCCTCCTCACTTCCTCCTAACCTCACCTCCTCCTCCTCACCTCCTCCTCACCTCACCTCCTCCTAACCTCACCTCCTCCTCCTCACCTCCTCCTAACCTCACCTCCTCCTAACCTCACCTCCTCCTCACCTCACCTCCTCCTAACCTCCTCCTCACCTCACCTCCTCCTCCTCACCTCCTCCTCACCTCACCTCCTAACCTCCTCCTCACCTCACCTCTTCACCTCCTCCTAACCTCCTCCTCCTCACCTCACCTCCTCCTAACCTCCTCCTAACCTCACCTCCTCCTCCTCACCTCACCTCCTCCTCCACACCTCCTTCTAACCTCACCTCCTCCTAACCTCCTCCTCCTAACCTCATCTCCTCCTCACCTCCTCCTCACTTCCTCCTCCTAACCTCCTCCTCCTCACCTCCTCCTCCTCACCTCCTCCTAACCTCACCTCCTCCTAATCTCACCTCCTCCTAACCTCCTCCTCCTAACCTCACCTCCTCCTCCTCACCTCCTCCTAACCTCACCTCCTCCTAACCTCACCTCCTCCTCCTCACCTCCTCCTCACCTCACCTCCTCCTCCTAACCTCCTCCTCCTAATCTCACCTCCTCCTAACCTCACCTCCTCCTCCTAAACTCACCTCCTCCTAACCTCACCTCCTCACCTCCTAACCTCCTCCTCCTAACCTCACCTCCTCCTCCTCACCTCCTCCTAACCTCACCTCCTCCTCCTAACCTCACCTCCTCCTAACCTCACCTCCTCCTCCTCACCTCCTCCTCACCTCACCTCCTCCTAACCTCCTCCTAACCTCACCTCCTCCTCACCTCCTCCTCCTAACCTCCTCCTCCTCACCTCCTCCTCCTCACCTCCTCCTAACCTCACCTCCTCCCTAACCTCCTCCTCCTAACCTCACCTCCTCCTAACCTCACCTCCTCCTCCTAACCTCACCTCCTCCTCCTAACCTCACCTCCTCCTCCTCACCTCCTCCTCACCTCACCTCCTCCTCCTAACCTCCTCCTCCTAATCTCACCTCCTCCTAACCTCACCTCCTCCTCCTAATCTCACCTCCTCCTAACCTCACCTCCTCACCTCCTCCTCCTCACCTCCTCCTCCTAACCTCACCTCCTCCTAACCTCACCTCCTTCTCCTAACCTCCTCCTCCTAACCTCACCTCCTCCTAACCTCACCTCCTCCTCCTAACCTCCTCACCTCCTCCTCCTAACCTCACCTCTTCCTAACCTCCCCCTCCTAACCTCACCTCCTCCTCACCTCCTCCTCCTAACCTCACCTCCTCCTAACCTCACCTCCTCCTCACCTCCTCCTCCTAACCTCACCTCCTCCTCACCTCACCTCCTCCTCCTAACCTCACCTCCTCCTCCTAACCTCACCTCCTCCTAACCTCACCTCCTCCTAACCTCACCTCCTTCTCCTAACCTCACCTCCTCCTCCTAACCTCACCTCCTCCTAACCTCGCCTCCTCCTCCTCACCTCCTCCTCCTAACCTCACCTCCTCCGCCTCACCTCACCTCCTCCTCCTCAGAACCTCACCTCCTCCACACCTCCTCCTCCGAACCTCACCTCCTCCTCCTCACCTCACCTCCATCTCCTCACCTCCCCTCCTCACTTCCTGCTCCTAACCTCACCTCCTCCTCCTAACCTCACCTCCTCCTCACCTCCCCTCCTCACCTCCTCTTCCTAACCTCCTCCTCCTAACCTCCTCCTCCTAACCTCACCTCCTCCTCCCTCACCTCCTCCTCCTCCTAACCTCACCTCCTCCTCCTCACCTCCTCCTCCTAACCTCACCTCCTCACCACCTCACCTCCTCCTCCTCCTAACCTCACCTCCTCCTCCTAACCTCACCTCCTCCTAACCTCACCTCCTCCTCCTAACCTCCTAACCTCACCTCCTCCTAACCTCCTCCTCCTAACCTCACCTCCTCCTCACCTCACCTCCTCCTCACCTCACCTCCTCCTCACCTCACCTCCATCTCCTCACCTCCCCTCCTCACTTCCTCCTCCTAACCTCACCTCCTCCTCACCTCCCCTCCTCACCTCCTCTTCCTAACCTCCTCCTGCTAACCTCACCTCCTCCTCACCTCCTCCTCCTCCTAACCTCACCTCCTCCTCACCTCCTCCTCCTAACCTCACCTCCTCACCACCTCACCTCCTCCTCCTAACATCACCTCCTCCTCCTAACCTCACCTCCTCCTAACCTCACCTCCTCCTCCTCCTCACCTCACCTCCTCCTCACCTCACCTACTCCTCACCTCACCTCCTTCTAACCTCACCTCCTCCTAACCTCCTCCTCCTAACCTCACCTCCTCCTCACCTCCTCCTCACCTCCTCCTCCTCACCTCCTCCTCCTCACCTCCTCCTAACCTCACCTCCTCCGAATCTCACCTCCTCCTAACCTCCTCCTCCTAACCTCACCTCCTCCTCCTCACCTCCTCCTAACCTCACCTCCTCCTAACCTCACCTCCTCCTCCTCCTAACCTCACCTCCTCCTAACCTCACCTCCTCCTCCTCACCTCCTCCTCACCTCACCTCCTCCTCCTAACCTCCTCCTCCTAATCTCACCTCCTCCTAACCTCACCTCCTCCTCCTAATCTCACCTCCTCCTAACCTCACCTCCTCCTCCTCACCTCCTCCTCCTCCTCACCTCCTCCTCCTAACCTCACCTCCTCCTAACCTCACCTCCTCCTCACCTCCTCCTCCTAACCTCACCTCCTCCTCCTAACCTCACCTCCTCCTAACCTCACCTCCTCCTCACCTCACCTCCTCCTCCTCCTCAACTCCTCCTCCTAACCTCACCTCCTCCTCCTAACCTCCTCCTCCTAACCTCATCTCCTCCTAACCTCACCTCCTCCTCCTCACCTCCTCCTCCTCCTCCTCACCTCCTCCTCCTAACCTAACCTCCTCCTCCTAACCTCCTAACCTCACCTCCTCCTAACCTCACCTCCTCCTCCTAACCTCACCTCCTCCTCCTAACCTCGCCTCCTCCTCCTCACCTCCTCCTCCTAACCTCACCTCCTCCTCCTAACCTCACCTCCTCCTCACCTCCTCCTCCTAACCTCACCTCCTCCTAACCTCCTCCTCCTCCTCACCTCCTCCTCCTAACCTCACCTCCTCCTAACCTCACCTCCTTCTCCTAACCTCCTCCTCCTAACCTCACCTCCTCCTCCTAACCTCCTCACCTCCTCCTCCTAACCTCACCTCTTCCTAACCTCCTCCTCCTAACCTCACCTCCTCCTCACCTCCTCCTCCTAACCTCACCTCCTCCTAACCTCACCTCCTCCTCACCTCCTCCTCCTAACCTCACCTCCTCCTCACCTCACCTCCTCCTCACCTCACCTCCTCCTCCTAACCTCACCTCCTCCTCCTAACCTCACCTCCTCCTAACCTCACCTCCTCCTAACCTCACCTCCTTCTCCTAACCTCACCTCCTCCTCCTAACCTCACCTCCTCCTAACCTCGCCTCCTCCTCCTCACCTCCTCCTCCTAACCTCACCTCCTCCGCCTCACCTCACCTCCTCCTCCTCACCTCCTCCTCCTAACCTCACCTCCTCCTAACCTCCTCCTCCTAACCTCACCTCCTCCTCACCTCACCTCCTCCTCACCTCACCTCCTCCTAACCTCCTCCTCCTAACCTCACCTCCATCTCCTCACCTCCCCTCCTCACTTCCTGCTCCTAACCTCACCTCCTCCTCCTAACCTCACCTCCTCCTCACCTCCCCTCCTCACCTCCTCTTCCTAACCTCCTCCTCCTAACCTCACCTCCTGCTAACCTCCTCCTCCTAACCTCACCTCCTCCTCACCTCCTCCTCCTCCTAACCTCACCTCCTCCTCACCTCCTCCTCCTAACCTCACCTCCTCACCACCTCACCTCCTCCTCCTAACCTCACCTCCTCCTAACCTCACCTCCTCCTCCTAACCTCCTAACCTCACCTCCTCCTAACCTCACCTCCTTCTCCTAACCTCACCTCCTCCTCCTAACCTCACCTCCTCCTAACCTCACCTCCTCACCTCCTCCTCCTAACCACACCTCCTCCTCCTCACCTCACCTCCTCCTCCTCACCTCACCTCCTCCTCCTCACCTCACCTCCTCCTCCTCACCTCACCTCCTCCTCCTCACCTCACCTCCTCCTCCTAACCTCCTCCTCCTCACCTCACCTCCTCCTCACCTCACCTCCTCCTCACCTCACCTCCATCTCCTCACCTCCTCCTCCTAACCTCACCTCCTCCTAACCTCACCTCCTCCTCACTTCCTCCTCCTAACCTCACCTCCTCCTCCTAACCTCACCTCCTCCTCACCTCCCCTCCTCACCTCCTCTTCCTAACCTCCTCCTCCTAACCTCACCTACTCCTCACCTCCTCCTCCTAACCTCACCTCCTCCTCACCTCCTTGTAGCTGTGACACTTCAGACTCTGTGTTTTTGGGAAGGTCACCAGAACGAGAGGTCAGAGATCAGATGACTTCAGCAGTGACTCAGACCTGAACCAGGACTGAACCAGGACTGAACCAGGACTGAACCAGGACTGAACCAAGACTGAACCAGGACTGAACCAAGATCTGAACCGGGACTGAACCAGGACTGAACCAGGACTGAACCAGGACTGAACCAGGACTGAACCAGGACTGAACCAGGACTGAACCAGGACTGAACCAGGACTAAACCAGGACTAAACCAGGACTGAACCAGGACTGAACCAGGACTAAACCAGGACTAAACCAGGACTGAACCAGGACCGAACCAGGACTGAACCAGGACCGAACCAGGACTGAACCAGGACTAAACCAAGACCTGAACCAGGACTGAACCAGGACCAAACCAGGACTGAACCAGGACTAAACCAAGACCTGAACCAGGACTGAACCAGGACTGAACCAGGACTGAACCAAGACTGAACCAGGACTGAACCAAGACCTGAACTGAACCAGGACTGAACCAAGACCTGAACCGGGATTGAACCAGGATTAAACCAGGACTGAATGAAAACTGAACCAGGACTGAACCAGGGCTAAACCAGGTCTGAACCAAGACTGAACCAGGACTGAACCAGGACTGAACCAGGACTGAACCAGGTCTGGGGTTTAAAGTGTCAATGAAAAGGTAGAAAAAAATGGGGAATTCTGATTGGACGAGATCGGCTACAAAACCTGTGGGATCCGAGGCTCCGGCCGAGACGAGACCGGAGACGGAGACGGAAAGGTAAGACTCTGAGCTGCTACATGTCATTTAGATATTTAAAACTGCACTGTGGAACTTTTCCTGCCTTGAATTGTATATAAAACCTTCTCGCCTGTTTGTCTCCATGGCGACGTGATTTCCTCGCCCATATTTGGCATTGAACACTTCCACTGTCCACATTTTCAATTTTGTGTTTTAGACTTAAGTCATAAAATATAGACATACGTTGTAAATTGTAACAAAGTGATCTCGCCTCTCCACAGATCTCGCCCGTAACCTAACCCTAGTGCCGCGCTGTGGGACATTTCAGGCCACGAATCGCCTCGCTATGGAGACCCACAGCCAGAAATGTGACGCAATGCGGCTTTAAAACGATCTGAACGTTACATTTCAAACCTCAGCGGGATTTCTCGGGCTGGAGGCTCAATATTTGGGTTTAGGTCAAGTTCTGACGCCGTTTCCTCATCACAAACAGAGTCGTGTTTTCTTTGTTTATTTCATTCGTAAAGTATAAAAAGACATTAACCGTGTCACAATATCAAACACAAAAGAACGAAAAGGAGCAGAGAGGAGAGTCGTCTTATGTTTTCTACGTTTCTGCTTCGTTTGTGCTGTAAAAAGTTTCGTTTGTGCTTCTTTAGTTTTGGAGAAAATAATGATTCTTTTACAGGTCAAACTGGGGTCAGACCCACAGGAAGAAGAAAAATGCTCGAAAACGCCCAAAATGGAGCCAAATGTTTGTGCTTCGTTTGTGCTGCAAAAAGTTTCATTTGTGCAATTCTGGTTCTTCAGATATTCACAGTTTTATTTTGGTCGATGACGTCGTCCAGAACCTCAGAATGTGAAACAGCCTCAAAACAGGTTTGGTTTGTGCTGTGACAGTTTCATTGTTTCATTTGAGTTTATTTCTAAAATTCTTCATTATTTCTGTGGTAATTATAGGACGTCATTTCTGCTCAGCTGACGGAGACAAACTCCACAAAACTAGAGAAGAGAAACAACCTGAGGCTGAGGAAAAGTCTGTGTTATTATAAAATCTGAATCAAAAGCAAAAGACTAAAGACTGAAACAGACTTTTCCTCAGCCTCAGGTCGTTTCTCTTCACTAGTTTTGTGGAGTTTGTCTCCGTCAGCTGAGCGGAAATGACGTCCTGTAATTACCACAGAAATAATCCGGACCTGTTTGCCTTGGGTGACCCTACCAGGGGCATAAAGCCCCCAACAACATAGCTCCTGGGATCATTCGGGCTCAAACCCCTCCACCACGTTAAGGTGGCGGTTGTTATATGTTATTAAATGTGCAAAAAAAAGATGGTTTGATCAGTTTGAGAGAAGAACTCTGCTTAAATCTGCAGGTTTGAGCGTTAAACATGTGAGAATGAAACAAAACACGACTCAAGATCCGTTTGTGACGAGGAAACGACATCATGTCGGGCCTTTAAATTTGATTAAAGTACAAATTCACCATGGAAACGACAGAAACAGTGAGGCATGTTTTTCTATCTAAAAACATCCAAAATGACACGCGCTCTCTTTTCAGTGTGCGCTTCGGCCAAAGGTTCCGTGGTGCGTCTTTAACGGCTCTTTTCTCCGCCAGATGCAGATCCACGCGCTGCTCTTGGGCCTGACCTGCCTCGTGCTGCTGCAGAGCGCCCACACCCACAGTCTGCAGGTACAGAGGCTGAGGGTTCAACTCCCGACGATACGATGTGCACGTAAAACAGGACTGAACCAGGACTAAACCAGGACTAAACCAGGACTAAACCAGGACTAAACCTGGACTAAACCAGGACTAAACCAGGACTAAAACAGGACTAAACCAGGACTGAACCAGGACTAAACCAGGACTAAACCAGGACTAAACCAGGACTAAACCAGGACTAAACCAGGACTGAACCAGGACTAAAACAGGACTGAACCAGGACTAAACCAGGACTAAAACAGGACTGAACCAGGACTGAACCAGGACTAAACCAGGACTAAACCAGGACTGAACCAGGACTGAACCAGGACTAAAACAGGACTAAAACAGGATTGAACCAGGACTGAACCAGGACTAAAGCAGTACTAAACCAGGACTAAAGATGAACTAAAGCTGGACTAACGCGCGACTAAACCAGGACTGAACCAGGACTAAACCAGGACTAAAGCAGGACTAAAGCAGGACTAAAGCACGACTAAAGAAGGACTAAAACAGAACTAAAGCTGGACTAAAGCAGGATTAAAGCAGGACTAAAGGAGGACAAAAGTAGGACTAAAGATGGACTAAAGCACGACTAAACCAGGACTAAAGCAGGACTAAAGCAGGACTAAAACAGGACTAAAGCAGGATTGAACCAGGACTGAACCAGGACTGAACCAGGACTAAAACTAAACTACAGCAGAATAAACCTGGACCAAACCAGAGCTAAACCAGGACTGAATCAGGACTGAACCAGGACCGAACTGGTAAAGAGGTTGTGGGTTCGACTTCTGGCTCAGTAGCTGATTCCTGCTGAGGTGAGACACTCGGAGCCAAAGCCAAACATTTTCAGCTGTATCACATGATGCTCTCACAGCCCCGGTGCATGCTGGGAGATCAGGTGTCAAACACATAAACAGAAAAGGCTCTGGCTCGGGACCAGGATCCTGGACCCGGACCGTTCTGATCCCAGTCCCTCCACCAAAGCCTGGAACGGGATCGAGACTCAAACACACAAGACGCCTCCAAAACTCTGGGTCATTCACAACCAAATCTGCTTTTACCGAGAGAAATAAGAGTTTGGAGCTTCTGTTTGGGCAGATCTCGGACACGTTAAGCCCCGGGAGGGTCAGGTCTGAGTCAAACTGAACATTTCAGGTGGATTCTTCTGTGTGTCTGGAGCTGTGTCTGCGCTGTGGGAGGTTCCTGTTCCTGCGGCGCCCGGTGTTTACATGTGGAGGAGCCTGGTCACATGACCGGTCACATGACAGACAGGAAGTCAGGGCCCCGCTGTGGCCAATGAAAACACTGGGACCTCAGAGGCCAGAGGAAGAACGCTGCAGAAAAGCTCGGTTAAAAACGAAGATCTAAACACTTAAATCTATGAGAAAATGACATAAAAGTAGAGAAATGATCTGTTCATGCAGCGAGATCATTTTACTGGACAAATTCTCTTTAAATAAACTCCTCTTAACAAGAATGAAGTGTCTCAGAACGAGTAAGGAGAGAATAAATCTGAAAAACAAGAGGAATGACCTGAAGTTTTAAAATCTTGGCCGAGGGTGGCGGCACAGTGGCTGAGTGGCAACACTCAGGCCTCACAGCAAGAAGGTTGTGGGTTCGATCCCCGGGTCACCCGGGCCTTTCTGTGTGAGGTTTGCATGTTCCTCCCCCGTGTCTGGATGGGTTTCCTCCGGTTTCCCCCATCAACCTAAAACATGCAGCACCCCTATGAACTAACATCAAGGACCTCCTGTGGGCTCACCACCTGCAGAGGGGTTCATAGGGGGGGTCAGGTGCTATGAGTAGCGACCCAGGACCCACGACCCAGCCGGATTAAGCGGGAGAAGATGGATGGATGCAGAGGGTTTGTGCATCTGTGGGGGAAAGATGATTTCTCTCAAATGGATTAAATAGAAATATAGATTTTTCTCGTGACTCTTCAGCCAACTAGGTTCAAGTATTTAAACATCCTGATCCCGATTTCTTTCAGCAAGAGCCGTTACAAATCGATGCGGTGTAGAATCAGGAGCCGTTTTCAAGCCAGAACGGGGCCAGTTCCTGCGGCAGCTCCACTGGAACCAAAGTTCTCTTGGGCAAACGAGCCACGTTCAAACTGTTTAAATGAACCCAGGACGCCTCGTGGACAGAGGGTGCAGCTTTGCCACTAAATAAAAACAAGGCCGTACGAAAGTGGATGTCAGAGCATGAAAAATAACAATCATGGATCACAGATCGCACATGGATCGATATAACTCGCTTTTTCTTGTGCTGCTGTTGAGCTTCTGCTGAAATTCTGTTGAAATCCACATTAATACAAAGACAAATATTTGGTCTCCACTGCACAATCTTCATGTCACTTTTCTCCACCTTATTCCCGTGGATGCAGATTCCTCACACGTTTTCTTTGTTTCTTTATTTTACTGAGTGTGACCTGGATGAACCTGCTCATGTCTGTGGCGTTCACTTGGAAAAAACAAGTTTTACTTGGTTCCCATCAGGAACTAACTTTTTGGTTCCTGAACGCTCTGATTTTCAGCATGAAAACGTCAGTTGGGTCGAGATTAGGTGCAGAAAACACCGAGAGAGAAACGTGAGCCTGGTTATGCCTCAGATGTGGAGGAGCTGATTTTATTATTGTCTCTGTTTCAGTTCAAAGATGCAACAATCTCCAGCCTGCAGGAGACGCAGTCCAGACCAGAGTCCAGACCAGAGTCCAGACCAGAGACCAGACCAGAGACCAGACCAGAGACCAGACCAGAGCCCAGACCAGAGCCCAGACCAGAGACCAGACCAAAGCCCAGACCAAAGCCCGGACCAGAGACTGGACCAGAGCCCAGACCAGAGACCAGACCAAAGCCTAGAACAGAGCCTAGAACAGAGCCCAGACCAGAGACCAGACCAGAGCCCGGACCAGAGCCCGGACCAGAGCCCGGACCAGAGCCCAGACCAGAGACCAGACCAGAGCCCAGAACAGAGACCAGACCAGAGCCCGGACCAGAGCCCAGACCAGAGACCAGACCAAAGCCCAGACCAGAGACCAGACCAGAGACCAGACCAGAGCCCAGACCAGAGCCCAGACCAGAGCCCGGACCAGAGACTGGACCAGAGCCCGGACCAGAGCCCGGACCAGAGACTGGACCAGAGACTGGACCAGAGCCCGGACCAGAGACTGGACCAGAGCCCAGAACAGAGACCAGACCAGAGACCAGACCAGAGACCAGACCAGAGACTGGACCAGAGACTGGACCAGAGCCCAGACCGGAGACCAGACCAGAGACCAGAACAGAGACCAGACCAGAGACCAGAACAGAGACCAGACCAGAGCCCAGAACAGAGACCAGACCAGGCTCCAAACCGGACTCTGTGCAGAAGGGGGAGGGCCCGGCAGAGAAGCTGCTGCGATTGGTCGATCTGCACAGGAAGGAGAATGACGTCATGGAGCCGAAGAGGAAGAGAGGCTTCAGCGGAAACAGCGCCCCCCTGGACCGACTGTCAGCGGGAGGCAGCAGCATGGAGAGCAAACAGAGCCAGAAAGCCAGGTCTGGACCAGGTCTGGACCAGGACTAGACCAGGACTGGACCAGGCCTGGACCAGGACCAAGACCCAGGCCTGCTCCGCTGGTTTTACTTCTGTCTCACTTTACTTTTTTCACAGTAAAGTTCCTGAGTTGCCGCGGCGAAAGACGAGTCCACTTCCAATCGACCGGATCGGAACAGGCCGTCTCCCAGGAAACAAAGGATAAGCCACGCCCCCCTCACCTTTCAACAGGTCCGACGGGAAGATTTATATAAAGTCAAACTACAATTTATTTATTATGGTTTTGTTTTTTCTTATAGTATGTTGTTTTCTCCCTTTGAAGATGGACGCCGTTAGTATCACTGAGTCACGCCCCCTTCAGACTGAGCCACGCCCCTTCAGACAGAGCCACTCCCCCTTCGGACTGAGCCACGCCCCCTGCAGGCTGTGACAGGAGGTGCTCCGCCTCGACGCTTCTGACGCTGTGCCTTAACGCTTTAAGTTTGAGTTAAATAAAAAGAACTTAATAAAAAAAGTGTGGATGTTTAATTACAGGCAAAATTAAAGAAACTAAACATTTACATGACAAGAGGATAGTTTCTGTAATATATTTATGACTCTAAAGAGGATGTATTCTGCAAAACTGACTTTTTTTTTTTAGCTTTCTACCCTGTTCAAACGTCATTCTCTCAGCAAAAGCACGACTCAAAAAGTTTTAGATGGTTTAGGTGTAGAGGGGGGCGTGTCTGTGCGAGGGGGCGTGTCTGCGCGAGGGGGCGTGTCTGCGTGAGGGGGCGTGTCTGTGCCAGACATTTACAACACAAATATCCACAAGTTAAATCAGCCGTGTCAAATTTCACTGCACGGTTTAACTGAGCCTTTTAACAGCTAAAGAAAAATCTAGCAAACACATTAAGGATGATCCTAGTGTGGAGATTCTATTCACAAACTATGCACAGGAACGTTATCGAATATTTATCAAACACATTACCTAATCATTAAGCTAAACTCCATAGTTTATCTAAATGGAATATCAATGGGAATATCAATTTTTTTCCCCTTTTTTTGTATGAACAAGGTAATTAAACCTCAATGCTTTTATTATTAAATGTGTTTATGAAGAAACTATAAGCATCTTAGTGCCCGTTCACCACTAAACCTCACCGCACATCACTAGAATAGGCCTGTTCACACACTTTGGGATTCTACACACACCTAAAATCTGAGTGCAAAGGGAACAGCTTTTGTTAAACCATTTTCACACAAGAATCAGAATCACACGGGCAGAAGAGCTGTAGCTGCTCCTGGTTCAGGAGCTCAATTCTGATTTTTTTGTGACATCTGATTGTTTTTTGCAAGGTCGTTCATATTTCCAATTAAATGCGACTTGTTTGTGATCTCCTGTGTGAACTTTAAATGCCCCAAAAGTGTCCCGTATGAGCACTGGAGACACAAGGTCACAGCAGCAAGTTCAGGGTTTACGGAAGTCGCCTAAACATGGACGCTGCACTGAGCTCCTGGAGATTTTAAAGTTGCTGTCGTTCCACTCTCGCAGGAGGAAACACGTCCACGGCCTATTTCAGTATGAAACACGTCGGCGTTGGGCTGTATTGACTCACAACAGGAGCTTGTTGATGACGTGTAGGTCGGATGTAGGTCGGATGAAACGTCCTGACCGTTCAGACTGAAGTCACATGTCAAAAGATCGGATCTGTATCTGAGTACATATCCAAGTGTCCTGGGTCGCATTTGTAAAAATCGGATCTGTCATTAAAGATCAGATACAGGTCACATTGGGGTGAAAAAATTGTATTTGGGTCACTTCAGGTGCAGTCTGAACGTAGCCTTAGTCCTCATCAGAACTGGAGCCTTCCTCTCCTCCATATTTGTGTCCTAAAGGCTCATTTCAGCTGCGTCAGACTAAATGAGGCCTACACAGGAAGAGCTCAACAGCCTCCTGTCACTCACCTGTGTGAAGCCCCGCCCACCGGGACTGCAGCCAAGAGCCGCTCTGACTTTACTGTGTCCCCAGTTTTCACACAAACAAGCCTCGTCCTTCAGCACAAACTTTTCTCTGAGACACTTTGGCTCTGTTCAGGTTTGACGAATTTGATTCTATTCAAAACTGGCTTTAGTCCTAGTTTAGACCTGGTTTAGACCTGTTTTAGTCTTGGTTTTAGTTCTGAATTTAAGACCTGGTTTAGTCCTGGACCTGGTTTAGTCCTGGTTATGTTGTTTCTATGATCGCACTTTGAGATGGGTATATGAACTTTAGCTTAATTGGTTCAAATGTTTAGTTAGTTAGTTAGAGCTTTATTGATCCCCATGGGGCAATTGTATTTGCAGTACAGTCGCTGGCACAAGACATGAGACACAGACAGGCATACGAAAGAACACATACACAGCAAAAAAAAAAAAAAAAATATTGCTATTCACACTAGCACACACTACATTGGATGGTTTACCACTTCGTTTAGTGCTTTTATTGCTTGGGGTACAAAAGAAAACCTTGACCTATTTTTGGACAGCAGGGGGAGGCAAAAACGACGTCCAGATGGCAGGAGTTGAAATGAAGAAGACAACGGATGTGAGCTTTGTTCAATGATATTATCAGCCTTTTTAACAAGTCTGTCTCTATAGATACTCTCCATACTTGGCAGAGTAATCCCAAGCACCTTGCTAGCAGTAGTGACTGTCTTTCTGACCACTTTTTTCTGTGCCTCAGTGGCGTTGCCAAACCAGCAAATAATACAGAAGGTTAAAACACTTTCAATAAAAGCAGTATAGAACATATGAAGCATCCGTTTGTCAACATTAAAAACAAGCAGTTTCTTTAAAAAGTACATTCTTTGCTGTGTCTTGGTCTGCAGTAGATCAGTCCATGAGTCCCATTTCAGCTTATTGTCAAGTACGACGCCAAGGTATTTGTAAGTAGGGACAGACTGAATGGTCTCTCCCATCACAGCGGTGGCAGAGGATGATTGTGATCTTCTAAAATCAATGGACATTTCCTTTGTCTTTTTTGTGTTTAAAATTAAGTTTGACCTTTTACACCATGCTAAAAAGAAATCTAAAACTGGGCCGTGATCATTTTCTCCATCCTCTAGGAGGCTCACTAGAGCTGTATCATCTGCATATTTAATAAAGTGCCTGTTGGGGAAAGTGCTAGTGCATGCATTTGTATATAAAATAAAAAGCAGGGGAGATAAAACACAACCTTGTGGGGTCCCATGGATGTGGTCATAGTGTCAGAGATGAGAGAGCCAACTCTGACACGCTGAGCTCTGCCAGTCAGGAAGTCCATAATCCAAAGAATTGTTTAGTTTGTTCAATTCAAACCTGTATCTGAACCTTAGGACATTTCTCATCAGTTCAGTTTTCAGGCTCTTTCTAAGAACACTTGACACAGCTCTCACACAAACACACACTCACTGAACTCACCTTGTTTTTTCAGACTAAGAAAGGGTAAAGAATTGGCTTAGTGACACCTGATGAAGGACTTTGGACCTCAGCGAACCTTTTCACACAGGGAGAAGAGCTGAAGCCCCACCCACCTGGACTGCAGCCAATACAGGAGAGGCTCTGAGTTGCTCCAGGAAGTATTTAGACACTTTATTGTGTCTGCAGGGAAATTCAGTATTTCTTCTCTCCTCATGAAGCTGCACCTGGACTGAGCATGGATCAGAGCAAGCACAGAGAGGACAGAGCCCCTCACCCCAAAGCTCAGAGGTAAGGGAACGCTGCAGGATGGTAGAAGTGTTAAAAAAAAGAGTCACTGTGACTGAAGTGTGTTTTGTTCTGTGTCTCAGGATCCACCTGAAACATCCTCCATCTGAACCTGGCCCCAGCGGTGAGTCCCTCAGGAGTGACCACTCTATGGGAACACCCCTCGAGTTTGCCACAGTCGTGAGTTCCCAGTTTGAGTTTCAAGTGTGAAATAAAACACCTGGAATGAACAAAAGCTTTCAGTGTGTCTGTTTCACAGAGTGGAGCTGCAGGGTCCAGACGTCTCCAGTGGTCAGCACCATCAGACACAGCTGGACTCCATATTTAAGGTCTGTCACTAAAGTTTGTCCTCAGATGAATGAGAGCTTGTTCCACACCGATCTGACATTGACTCCATTTGTGTTGTTTATAATGTGTCTGTTCAGCTTCTGGAGGAGGACATCTTCACTTTGGTCCAGAAGGAGCTGAAGAAGCTCCACAAGGTTCTGAGTACAGATGACCCAGAAGGCTTAAATCCTGTGGAGGATGAGGATGAAGAGCAGAGGAGCTGCAGTGAGGCTGTTCTGAAGATCACACTGAACTTCCTGAGGAGGATGAAGCAGAAGGAGCTGGCTGAGCGTCTGTGGAGCAGTAGGACCATTTAACACATTTAACAAGGTGCTCACAGTCATTTTATGTTCTCTGAGACTCGGGTCTGTGTCTGTTGTCGTCATTCAGGGAGTTCTTCTCGAGTTTATCGGCGTAAACTGAAGTCTGACCTGCAGCAGAAGTTTGAGTGTGTGTTTGAGGGCATCGCTAAAGCAGGAAACTCCACCCTTCTGAATGAGATCTACACAGAGCTCTACATCACAGAGGAAGGGCCTTCAGAGGTCAACCAGGAACATGAGGTCAGACACATGGAAACAGCCTCCAGGACTCCAGGCCCAGCAGAGACGGCCATCACATGTGAAGACATGTTTAAAGGCCCAGCTCACACACATGGAGCCATCAGAACAGTGCTGACAAAGGGAGTGGCTGGCATCGGGAAAACAGTGCTCACTCAGAAGTTCAGTCTGGACTGGGCTAAAGGTGAAGCCAACCAGGACATACAGCTGCTGTTCCCGTTCACTTTCAGAGCGCTCAATGTGCTGAAGGACAGAAGCTTCAGCTTGGTGACACTTGTTCGTCACTTCTTTAGTCAAACACGAGCAGAACTCTGCAGCTTTGAAGACCTCCAGGTGCTCTTCATCTTTGACGGTCTGGACGAGTGCAGACCTCCTCTGGACTTCATCAAAACCGAGGTCCTGAGCGACCCCACAGAGTCGGCCTCAGTGCACGTGCTGCTGGTGAACCTCATCAGGGGGAGGCTGCTTCCCTCCGCTCGCCTCTGGATAACCACACGACCCGCAGCGGCCAATCAGATCCCTGCTGAGTGCGTCTCCATGGTGACAGAGGTCAGAGGGTTCACCGACCCGCAGAAGGAGCAGTACTTCAAGAAGAGGTTCAGAGACCAGGCCGACACAATCATCTCCCACATCAAGATGTCCAGAAGCCTCCACATCATGTGCCACCTGCCGATCTTCTGCTGGATCACTGCTGCAGTCCTGGAGCACATGTTGAGAAGCAAAGCGAGAGGAGAGCTGCCCAAGACCCTGACTCAGATGTACATCCACTTCCTGGTGGTTCAGGCCAAAGTCCAGAACATCAAGTATGAAGAAGGATCTGAGACAGACCCACACTGGAGTCCAGAGACCAGGAAGATGGTGGAGTCTCTGGGAAAACTGGCCTTTGAGCAGCTGCAGAAAGGAAACCTGATCTTCTACGAGAGTGACCTGAGCGAGTGTGGGCTGGACGCTGCAGCGGCCTCAGTTTACTCCGGAGTGTTCACACAGGTCTTTAGAGAGGAGCCAGGCCTGTACCAGGACAAGGTCTACTGCTTCATCCATCTGAGTGTGCAGGAGTTTCTGGGTGCTCTTCACGTCCATCAGACCTTCATCAACACTGGGATCAACCTCCTCTCAGACAAACAAACATCATCATGGACAAATGTGTTTACCGGTAAATCAGTGCAGTTTTACCAGACGGCTGTGGACCAGGCCTTACAGAGTCCAAACGGACACCTGGACCTGCTCCTCCGCTTCCTCCTGGGTCTTTCACTGTCGACCAATCAGAGCCTTCTACAAGGTCTGCTGACACAGACAGGAAGAAGCTCCCAGACCAATCAGAAAATAGCTGAGTACATCAAGAAGAAGCTGAGTGAGGATGTGTCTGCAGAGAGGAGCATCAACTTGCTCCACTGTCTAAATGAACTGAATGATCGTTCTCTGGTGGAGCAGGTCCAACAGTACCTGAGATCAGGATGTCTGTCTGAAGGTGGACTGTCTCCTGCTCAGTGTTCAGCTCTGGCCTTCATCTTACTGTCATCAGAAGAAGTTCTGGAGCAGTTTGAGCTGAAGAAATACTGTGCTACAGAGGAGGCTCTCCTGAGGCTGCTGCCAGTGGTCAAGGCCTCCAACAAAGCTCTGTGAGTAACCTTTGTTTAACAGGATGGTTTAGTTCAACTTCCACATTCCCAATGTTTTCTGTCTCCAGACTGAGCGGCTGTAACCTGTCTAAGAGAAGCTGTGAAGCTCTGTCCTCAGTCCTCTGCTCCCAGTCCTCTAGTCTGACAGTCCTGGACCTCAGTCTCAATGACCTAAAGGACTCAGGGCTGAAGATGTTGTGTGCTGGACTGAAGAGTCCTCAGTGTAAACTGGAACAGCTCAGGTTAGAGTGGTTCATATTCTTCACTGTTAAGTGAGATCAATAAGTATTTGATCACCCTGTGATTTTGCAATTTCTCCCACTTACAAATCATGGAGGGGTCTAAAATTTTCATCATAGGTGCATTTCTGCTGTGGGAGACAGAATCTAATAAAAAAAATCCAGAAAGCACATTGTACAATTTTTTAACAATATTTTTGTATATTGTGTCAAATAAGTATTTGATCACTTGCTTATTAGCCAGATTTCTGACTGTCAAAGACCCGTTATTCTGCTTTTCAATAGTCCAACTCCACTCTGCTCATGATTCTAATTTCGTAGCATCTGTTTGAGGGTGGTAGCATTCATAAAGACACCTGTGACCCCCACAGTCAGTCAAGAGTCGAACTACCAACATGGGCAAAACCAAAGAGCTGTCAAAAGACACAAGAGACAAAATTGTAGATCTTCACAAAGCTGGAAAGGGCTACGGGGCAATTACCAAGCAGCTTGGTGAAAAAAGAACAACTCTTGGGGCAATTGTCAGAAAATGGGGGAGGCTAAAGAGGACTGTCAATGTCCCTCGGACGCAAGATCTCACCCCGTGGGGTATCAATGATGCTAAGAAAGGTGAAGAATCAGCCCAGAACAATACAGGAGGAGCTGGTCAATTACGTGAAGGGAGCTGGGACCACTGTTTCCAAAGCTACTGTCAGTAATACACTAAGACGTCATGGTTTAAAATCATGCAGCGCACATAAGGTTCCCCCTGCTTAAGTCAGCACATGTCAAGGCCTGTCTGAAATTTGCCAGTGACTCAGGATGATCCAGAGGAGTCATGGGAGAAAGTCATGTGGTCAGATGAGTTCAAACTAGAACTTTTTAGTTTTACTTCTATTCACTGTGTTTGGAGGAGGAAGAAGGATGAGTATCATCCCAGTAACACCACAGCTACAGTGAAGCATGGGGGTGGAAACATCAGGCTCTGGGTGTGTTTTTCTGCACAGGGGCCAGGACGACTGTACAGTATTAAGGAGAGGATGAATGGGGACATGCATTGTGAGATATTGGGCAAAAACTTCATTCCCTCAGTCAGAGCATTGAAGATAGATGTAGCTGGGTCTTCCAACATGACAATGCCCTGAAGCCACAGCCAGGAAAACTAAGGAATGTCTCCATAAGAAGCATATCAAGGTTCCACAGTGGCCTAGTCAGTCTCCAGACCTAAATCCAAGAGACAATCTTTGGAGGGAGCTGAAACTCCGTGTTGCTTAGCGACAACCCTGAAACATGACAGATTTAGAGAAGGTCTGTATGGAGGAGTGGGTCAAAATCCCTGCTGCAGTGTGTGGAAACCTGGTGAAGAACTACAGGAACCGTCTGACCTCTGGAATTGTCAACAAAGGCTTCTGTACCAAATATTTAAATGGTTTGACTCAAGTGATCAAATACTTATTTGACACAGTAATATACAAATAAATGGTTAAAAAATCGTACAACATGATTTCTGTTTTTTTTTTTTTTTTTAGATTCTGTCTCTCACAGTGGAAATGCACTTATGATGAAAACTTTAGACCTCTCCATGATTTCTAAGTGGGAGAACTTGCAAAATCACAGGGTGATCAAATACTTGCCCTCACTGTATATTTGCATTGGAAAAGTCAAAAAAATATCTGGGACTTGTTGTTTGTCTCATTTGGTTTGAATGTTCCTCATGAATGGACTGATTCCAATAATCTGTGTCCTCAGACTGTCAGGGTGTCTGCTCTCAGAGGAAGGCTGTGCTTCTCTGGCCTCAGCTCTGAGGTCCAACCCCTCCCATCTGACAGAACTGGACCTCAGCTACAACCATCCCGGAGACACAGGAGTAAAGCTCCTGTGTGCTCTACAGGAGGAGCCCCACTGCACACTGGACACTCTCAGGTATGGACCTGTCCTCACACTGCTGCTGTGAAGCACAAACTAATAATAATTAAACATTTTATCTATTAGGTGTCGTCTCAGACACTCAAGGCCGCCTTACAACCAAAAACAAACATAAAAGCATTAATATAGAACAAAGTTAAACAGAGTAAAACAGAGTAGCACTGGTCTGGTGGGGCGAATAGGCCAGTCCAAACAGGTGTTCTGAGTTTGGTTTTAAGGTGTGAGAGTGAGTCAGTGTTGTGGAGGTCAGGAGCCGAGCAGCTGAAGGCTCTGCCCCTCATGGTGATGGGACGACACCCAAACTCTTAACCTGAGGGGAGGGATGGAGGAGCAGTCAATGGGAATGAGAAAGGATTGATCTTGGTTAGGGTTGATTTAGCAAATATAAGGGGATATTTGTTTTATTACTGTTGACTTTGAAGAAGTTTGAGGCAACTTTTAACTTTATCTAGACAGTTGTAAGGGAGGAGAATGAGAGTGTGGAGTTTGGAGTCGTCCACATCTCAGTGGAAGTGGTGTTTCAGGAAAATGTGACCGAGGAGGAGGTAGAGGATGAACAGCAGAGGACTGAGGACAGAACCTTGGGGAACACTGCTGATGATGGAGATTGGATGAGACATGAAAGATTTGAGTTGAATGAACTGGGTTGGACAGAAAGGCGTGAAGCCATCACAAAACGAGGGGAAAATAACCTGACCTGCACAAGGTCAAAGGAAAAAACCCAAATTAAAGTCACCTCATAAATTAGCTTACAGGCTACAAACTCATTACAAATGTATTTTCTATCAGTGTACTGCAATAACATTTCAAAATCATTTTGAAACCATTTATTCCTTTTAACAGAAGAAATCATAGTGCACCTTTAAGTTAGCTAGCTTAAGGCTAATTATTCAAGTGTATGAAAATACATAGGTAAATAAACAACAGCAGCACAACAAAAACAATATGTAGATCAGATGCAAGTTACATTAACTCACCTTTCATTGCTAAAGGTCAGGCCTTCAATTCAGGAGTGATAGAAATGAGAAATATCTCCATCTTTAATCATTAGAAGCATAAATAAGCGGCACCCGGCAGCATTAAAAGTGGAGTTAGTAATTAGCTCTACGGAGTACGATAAAGAGCATTTCAAACTAAAAACGGGTTTAAAACAGTATAACTCCGCACTGAGCAGAGGCTGAATGTTTCGTATCAAAGTGAATTTCACCAGTTACGGCGCTCCAGGTAATATATAATTTGGGCTCAGTGGAGCAGTAACAGGTGGTAATGGTCACATGAGTTAATACAGACACTAACACCAGAGTCAGTCCATTTTAACACACGAAATGTAAAGCTTTAAGGAGCCTCAGTAATGGATCTGTGTTCTCCTTCAGACTGGAGCCTGCAGGGGTTCACTGGCTAACCGTTTGCCCCTGGAAGAGTAAGTATAAAATACATTTTGGATTTGACTTTCAAATATATTTTTCTGGGTGGATTTATTTAAGAATATGTTGAGAAATTGAGTACATGTGAAAACAGTTACTAAGGCCATGACTGAACCCAGAGCTGTTCTTAAAGCAGATCCTGAAGAGTCCAGTCTGGAGCTCTGGAACTGCACTTATGTTTCAGCTCAGACATGAAAAACAGTGAGTGAGGATTCATATAGCGACATTTTAAAGGAGAGACTGGACTTTGTCACTGTGCAACAAACTACAGAGAACTAAGGATTTGCACTGAGAATAATCTGAGATACTGGAAACATAAAGTTGATGCAAGCTAATTTTTAGCCAAACCCATTATTATAAATAAGTGAAAGCCTTTATGGTGGTGGTCGGAGGGACCGTTGGCGCCGCTTGGCTTGGCAGCCGCGCCTCCGTCAGTCTGCCCCAGGGCAACTGTGGCTACAACAGTAGCTTACCACCACCGGGTCTGGAGTGAATGAAGAATGCTCTGTAAAATGCTGTGTAAAGCACTTTGGGGACATGTGTCTGTGTAAAGCGCTATATAAATAAACCTTACCTTACCTTACCTTAGTTTTAAATCCATATCGTACTGCAATATAAGGGGCAGGGGTCTAACTGCTGCTGTGTTGTGTCTTCTCTCCATCAGATTTCTGTGATCTCACTCTGGATCCAAACACAGCTCACAGAAACCTCCAACTGTCTGACAACAACAAGAAGGTGACATGTGTGAGACAGAAGCAGCCGTATCCAGATCATCAGGACAGATTTAAGCACTGGCATCAGATTCTGTGTTCCTCTGGTCTGACTGGTCGCTGTTACTGGGAGGTCCAGTGGAGTGGAGAGGTTTTTATATCAGTGTCTGACAGAAGAATCAGAAGGAAAGGAGATGGTGATGACAGTTTGTTTGGATACAATGATCAGTCCTGGAGTCTGTTCTGTTCTAAAGTTGGTTTCTATGTTCGTCATAATAACAGACCAACCCTCCTCCATCAGCCCTGGTCCTCCTCTTCTGGGACAGTGGCAGTGTTTGTGGACTGTCCTGCTGGATCTCTGTCCTTCTACACAGTCTCCTCTGACCAACTGACCCACGTCCACACCTTCAGCACCACATTCACTCACACTCTGCTCCCTGGGTTTGGGCTCTGGTCTGAAGGATCCTCAGTGTCTCTGTGCGCTCAGGAAGACTCACTCTGTGTGAAATAGAAGAGCCAAATCTGCAGGAAAAATATTTTGTAAATATTGAGTCTGAATCAGATCTTTGTCCAGTAAGAATGAGGAGGAGTTTCCTCTGTTTGGAGCGAATGGAGCAATGCCAAAGAAAAGAACTTTAAAATTTTTTTTTTTATAAAATATGAGTGTTAACTTGTGGCTGAAAACACAATAAATGACAAAAGTTAAAAGAAACTGTAGCATATGTGATTGGTACACTACAGTGAAGGAATGAGGCTATGTTCGCTATCAAGAACTCTCTGGGTTCGGCTCAAGGAGGGATGGGGTGCAGAGGGGTAAGACAGACGAGACATTAACAGTGTCTACACGGTTCAAACTCTGACCAACAGCTGACAGCGGCTTGTGTTTCACAGTTCAGATCAGGGTGTGTCACTGTAAAGTTTTAGTGGCCACGTGATGCAAGTTTCAAACCAGTCCTTCTACATTCTGATCAAATCCAGAACGAACTGGAACCAGAGAACAGAGGATGAGAAACCTCTGTCCAAACTTAAACAATTATAAACCACCACAGCCGCTCTTTTGTATCACGTGTCTCAAATGCAGAAGACGTCTCCAAAATTCTTGTATCATTCACAATAAAATATACAACTTCTTTTATCTGTTGTTGACGGGACCAGAGCAGGCATCTCTGATCGGTCAATCCAGTCAAAGTGTGTGGTTCTGGCTGCACAGGTAATATCTGACCCAGTGTTTTATGGTCATCGAGGAGGATCGGTGGATAAAGCCGGACCCACGGGATGGACCGAACAGGCAGATGGAAGTGTGGATGGATCAGAGAAAGGAACATGACCTGTATCTGGGACCAGTAATCATATAATGCAAATTAGTGTCAATATGTTAATTCAAAACACACACAAGTTCAATAATAAATCCCACATTCATTGTTCAGTCCAAGTATTCATAATAATTCATGATAACACTGTACTGTAAAAAAATACACTCAACAAAAATATAAACGCACAAAGAAAAACTTGTAGTTCTTGTGACAAAATAGAGTAACTATCCAAAAATAACTGTACAACTTTATCAATACTGTGGCTTTAATTTGCGGGCGTTGGCATCAATTTGAAAACAAAAGTCCTGGAGTAATGGCAGGAAGAAAACAATGGGGATCGATGGAAGTTTACAGACTTCAATAACGCATGTGTCCATGTTAGCCCCACACAGAGCGGCACAGAGCAACGCCGAGCGGCACGGCGGCACATGGACATCACCAGAGGGTCGATCGTGGCCTGGGGGATGTTGTCCCGTTCCTCCTGCAGAGACACTTGAACCTGGCGGCCTGGCGGAGCTGCTGGCAGTCCTGAGCGGGCGTGGTAACATGTGGCCGGCTGCCATGTGCACGCTGTCGGTCCAGTCTCTCTGAAACGAGTCCAAAGGCGGCTGACGGTGGAATGATGCACATTCAGTTGTGTTGCCACGGCTGGAACGCCCAACCCAGCAATTAGCATTCCAATGGCGCACTTCCTCATGAGCTGTGACATCTGTGGCACATTGACAAGTGACAAAAGTCCACATTTTGCTGTTCCCTTAAAGAGTGTCTGTACTGGTCACACACTGACCACCGCTCCAGGACTCTCGTGAGCTGAAATAGTCCGAGATTGTGTCAACAGGAGTGGCCAAGTGACACTGCACTACTGGGTTTGAGAAAAACAAATTATTCCATAAACAAATACATCAAGAATCTGAGCAAATGTCATGACATTTTATTTTTGTTCACCATTTCAAGTTTGTGCGTTTATACTTTTGTTGAGTGTACTAGTTTAGTTCAATGATCAGCTATGAGCTTCTATTATCATTAAACTGTGCCTTCAAAATATGAAAAATGACAATATCCATTGGAAGGGCACAAGCCCAACAATAAAACAACATGCTTCAAGCACATTCATAGTGTCAGAGGCTAGTACTGGAACACCAGCTCTGAGTAACCAGAACAACTGAACAGACTCACCAGTTTCCTCTTTGTATTTCATAAACACTTGACACGCAGTCAGGGCAAAATGGCTGAGACGCAGATCCGTACGTAGTCACAGTTAAAAAGTGCCAAAAAACAATATTAAAAAACAGCAAAACGTGTACGTGAGTAGCAACTCTGATTAGGCCTCACCACGACACGAAGTACCGTGTTCTCACTTAGTCTTTAGCAGCAAGACAGTAATAAAATACAGTACGGAAGTGTAAGGAAACACAAGAAATAACACGGGTTACAAAGAACTGTTACTGTTAGTGCTGTTTATATTTCATAAGGTTAGTGAAAGTCGTACAAACATTACACATTACTTTTCATGGTGGACCACATCAAGGGACGTCAAAGCACAGATGAAGCAGAGGAGTGAATAATTCAAATATCTGCATTTAGAAACATTACGACGTCTAGAATGAGCCATCAGACCAGGGTTAGGGCAGTGTCCACATTTTGATCCTGTTAAACCGTCTCACATTTTCCCGGGTTTACGGTTTTACTGTGACTAATTCAGAATTATTCTGTATCTGCTCTTAAACCTTCAGAAACAGAGTCGCAACTTTATGTTTGAAGATGAGGCACAAGTTCTGATCAAACCAAACTTTGCAGCATCGGAGCACGAGCTGTTTTTATCAGCGCTTATACTGTATGCAAATGAGCTATATGCAAATGAGCTGTATGCTAATGAGCCATGCGCTTTGAAGTTTGGTTTGTGTAAAACGTAAACAAATGTTTAAAGCTGCATTAAACACATTATTACTGAAAGTCTAGAATGAGGAGGAAATGCAGAGCGGTGCAGAGGACCAATCACAGCCCTTATGTCTGCGGCGTTTTGAGGCGTCGTTAGAAAGTTCGGGAGGTGCAGGTCGGACGCTGTAGGAGCCGCACGTCCACACAAACACGTTTGGATCAGAGCCAGAAATTGTTCTTTACCGTCTCCTCGGTGAAAGTCTGACTTCGCCCTCAGGAACTTTCTCCTCTTCAGCCTCGTCCCCTCTCGACTCTCGGCTTCAGTAAAACGTCTCCAGCACAAACTTTCTCAACATCACACATGAAGCGTCAGTCAGGTTTTTTCTTTTTCCTCGCTGCGTGTGGATGAAAATGTCCGAGCGGAACCACGTTTGAAGAGGAGAGAGAGCGGAGGGAGGAAGTCCTGCTGTGGTTTTATCTCCTTATTCAGATTTTTTAAATGACGGGAAAGAAACTAATACCGATGCTACTTTCTGATACTGCGAGATACCGGATTACCGCACAACACTACATCAGACCTTTATTCATGTTTACGTCCTCAACAGAACACTTTATCAAGGAAGATTTTCAAAAACATGTAAATGTACTGTTTAGTGTTATATGGGCCTATTCAAATTGTTCTGGGGCCGGATAGTTTGGACAGATTTGGCTCAGTTTGTTTGTGTCATCCAATAGAAAATAACGGTGTAATATTGTAAACATGTGCAGATCCAGAGTGAATGTGAACAGGCTCCAGCTGCTTCCTTCACAATGGCGCCACCAACAGGATGAATGGACAAGGATCCTGTTGGTGACGCCATCCTGACATTTAACTCAGTTCTAACATGATGTCAGAAATATCAGATCCAAATGGGGATTTCAGAACAAACTGTGGGCCTATCCTAATCACTCTACTTCTCTCAGCGGACGGCATCCAATGAGAAAACCAATAACGAGGTCAAACAAACAAGGTCAGACCCATAAGATCTACGACGCTTTTCAGTCAGGGAGTCGAAAACGGGCCACTGACATTGCTGATCCCTTGTGAATGTACAAAAACAGTCGTCATGGGGTCATTTAAATTTTACAGACGTCCTGAGGTAAAACTAATCCTGTGTGAATAAGGTTTAAGGCAGTTTAATGAGACTGCAATAAGTGAAACTGTATATTCCCCATTTTCATTTTAGTAAAGTGTTATATTATTGCATTGTTGAAAAAATTATATGACTGTTATTTGTGACTTTTGCTTTTTTCTGACCTGCGTGAAGTCGGCCCATCAAACACAATCCTACACTAAAACTATGTCAATCGTTTGTGCTGCAAAAAGTTTCATTTGTGCTTCTTTAGTCTTGGAGAAATTAACAATTCTTTTACAGGTCAAATTGGGGTCAGACCCACAGGAAGCTTCAAAATGCACTAAAACATCCAAAACGGTGTCAGTAGTTTGTGCTTCGTTTGTGCTGTTTTGTGCTGTGACAGTTTCATTTGTGTGAGTTTATTTCTAAAATTCTTCATTATTATTTCTGTGGTAATTATAGGACGTCATTTCTGCTCAGCTGACGGAGACAAACTCCACAAAACTAGTGACGAAAACGACCTGAGGCTGTGGAAAAGTCTGTGTTATTATATAAAATATGAATCAAAAGCAAAAGACTAAAGACTGAAACAGACTTTTCCACAGCCTCAGATCATTTTCACAAATAAAAATTGTCACAGCACAAAACAGCACAAACCAAATACAAATGTTTTCTATAATTTTCTTCCTGTTTTGAGCTCTATTTCACTTTCTGAGGTTCTGGACGACGTCATCGACCAAAATAAAACTGCAAATATCTTAAAAAACAGAATCGCACAAACAAAACTTTTTGCAGCACAAATGATTGGCACAGTTTTTGTGTAGATTTGCGTTTGATGGGGCAACTTCACTGAGGTTTTTTTCTGGTACGTACCTTTATTCTTTACTCGGCACTGCTGGCGTACTGTGTTGGGTTTTCATCAGGAGGCAACAGCTGGACTCACCGTCCGCTGGGCTCTGCAGGACTGATCGATATCTTCCCTGTGTGGACCTCCAGGAAACTGTAGCAGGTTTTGGGCTGTAATAAATGCCGCGGGCAGATAAAAATACCTGTGGGGAAGATCGGCAACTGAAATAAACAAAGTGAGACAAATACATTAGCGCTGGGTTGTCTTTGCTTTCTGCTTTACATTTCAGTGTGTAATTAAATACATTAATATTATTTCTTTTTCATTACAGCACATTTCGAGCTCTTTCTATTGTCCTTGGTTAATTGGTCCCATAAATTAATACTGTTCATGTTCACTCTTCATTTCTAACAAAAATGCCAAATGAGTTAAATCCATCAGGTTTACATGACAATGACTTCACTTTTCCCATGTGAACATTTTATAAATACTCACAAATTAAACATTAAACTTTCTCTGGCATCTGTATTTTCCGGACTGTTGCAATGGAGCGCATTTACATCGGATGTTGGGAGAACGGACTCGGATTTATCACTACTAACGTTCAATAGAATACAGCATCTGCCTAAACCTTATTTTCTTTTGGTTCTTTATTATTTATAGTAACAAAAGACACACTTTGACTTTGAATACTAATTTTATTATTACTACTAATATGAGTACAGTATTATTATTTAGCTTGTTAATGTTTTAATGTTTCTTTAGCTTGTTAGCTTATGTAGTTAACCTCACTAAAGCTAGCTCCTGCTAATAAATGGAGTCTGTTAGCTAACGTTAGCTGTTAGCTGTTTATGGCAGTTTGACTCTTACATGTTCAGAAATCCATCCTCGGTCTGATCCAAACTAACCAGAGTTTGTGTTTCGACTTTATTGGCTGTTCCTTTGCACTTTCCTGAGGTGGAGGTCGGTTTTCCCCGAGTCCCGAGCGCAAAAAAACGCATCTTAAGTGCTAGCGCGGGAGTTAGCATAACGAGCTAATCACAGATTTAAATAAAATACTCAAAATAGCAAAGGCCTTTCTTAGACTAACAAATGTTACAACAAAAGTTATGTTGTCATGACTTAATAAAACTCAATTTTATGATTTGTGGGACTGTACCAACCTGAAATAAGACAAAGTGAGAAGAAATAAATCAAAGTGAGGAGAGACGTTTGTTTGTGGAACAGAAGCTTCTACAGTCTGTGCTGCCGCCGAGTGGAGAAAGTCAGAATTACAAGTGTTCGTTTCTCAAAATAAAACCGAAACCACTAAGGCTGCGGCTTAATACTCATAAATAATAATAATAATAATAATAATAATAATAATAATAATAATAATAATAATAATAATAATAATAATAATAATAATAATAATAATAATAATAATAATAAGTGACAGCATTTTAACCTTATTGATGTATTGACTGTATTTTGCTCAACACTTCTTTCTTATCCAAGGTTTTCAGATGAGACATTAGCACAGTTTCCCTAACTGAGGTCAGCCCTATGTTCCCTCATTTGTAAGATTTTTCTCAAAATTAAACTCTTAAGTCAAGTAATTTTTATTTTTATACCGCATTTAAAGAGATGATTCAGAGTAATTTCAACCTAGGGTCCTTTGCACCATGAGCGCAAACCAGACTGAGGGAACACGGGCACGCTCCCCTATAATTAACCAAACTAGATATGGTCTTTTTAGTGGTCAAGAAAATAAAAACAAAAATGAGAGTCCAATAGAGAGAAGGACAAGTAGAAAGACGGCATTTAATTAATTAATTTGTGTTAGACAGGGACAGATATACTGGGATTATGGTATGGAAAAGGAACCAATAATTATTAGAGTCAAATTTGTATAAATGTGTCCCTCCTGTGGGCTCACCACCTGCAGAGGGGTTCATAGGGGGTCAGGTGCTATGAGTATTGGGCAGCAAGATGGCCCCGCGACCCAGATGGATTAAGCGGGAGAAGATGGATGGATGGAAATTTGTATAAAATAATAAATTAGTTCTGCAATCTTTTTGTTTACCACTAGATGTCAGTGTGTCAAAGTAATTCACAGAAAAGAACTACTAAAAGTACTGTAAACTACTTAAGACTCGATCACCGATGTCGTTTCTAATCTAATTTATTTACCAGTGAATTATATTTCTTGAAAAACGCTAAAAAAATACATTCCTGAACCATTTTCTTTCAACAACTTTCAGTTTCTCTTCTTCACCGTCAGTCGTCGATCTTCACTTGTTGCTGGAGTCGGTGATCGAGTCTTTTGGGCTTTGGCCTGTGCAGTGGGAAATCAGCAGAGGGAAGTGTGAGGTGTTTATAAAGTTGTTTTCTAATGTTTCCAGACACTAATGAGTGAACCAGGCAGAGCGTTTGGTTTGTTAGACTCGTGGCTGTTGTCAGATGGGTTAAAGTGGAGTTAAGCTGAAAAATAAGATGGAAAGGTTGGCTGGGTGTGACCCATGACGTATGATCCTATGGCGTATTATGATTGCGTATCTGAAACTAATGTCTGCCTGGAATGTCTGCTGTTTTATGTAACCCTTGTCTGCTGCTGTCTGCAACGGCTGTAAGATAGAGGGGGAGAAGAGGATGTAGTGTGTGCATGTCTCAGGTTGGAGATAAGATGACCTGATGTATTGAGGAAGCGATAAGGTCAACGAGAGGCCCTTGTGGAAACAAGGAACTGTGGCTGTAGACGCTTCCCTTATGTGATACACGTGCTGTACCTATGGGTTAGAGGCACGATGCAGAAAAAACTGGTTGTCAATGGAAACTGTACATGTGACCCGAGGTTATAAAATGTGAAGACAAATCGGGTCCCTTCGAAGTTCTCTGAGTTGAGACCCCGCTTGCTAGGTGCTCTGAGACTAACTTCCCTCACCCGATTTCTCTACAATACCTCATGTGATTTATTCATCTGCTTGAAATTGTTCTACACGGATGTGTGAGTATGAATGATTAATTGCTTGACATATTGATACGGCTTGTGAGAGTGTGAGTGATCATATGTTATATGCATTTATTACTTCTCAACTTTCTCTCTCTGAGTGAATTTTTGAATGATCTGTTGTTTGTCTGAGAAAGTCAGTTCATCTTCGAGCTGACATGTAAAAAAAAAAAAAAAGTTCATCTTCTAACTGGCGTACGTTTTGTATGTTTGAATGATACTTGGCTGTGAGTGAATATTTCTCCTTGTGAGTGGATTTCTTCCTTTTCTATGCTCCATAAAAATGGTTGTTTGTCTGATCTTGTCCATATGATAGAAAGTCAGTTGATTTTCGAGCTGACTTGTGAAGAAATAAAACCAGTTCGTTCTTCTAACTGGTATATCAAGCGTCAGTTCATCTTCGAGCTGGCATATATTTTATATGTTTGTCTGTCTTCTCATGTATGCAATGATGATCGTATGAATGGTGGAAATAAATAAATCCGTGGTGTAAAATCACGATAAAGACAATTTCAAGCATTGATCTAAATTTGCAAAGCACGCACACTTTTTAGGAAGTAAAGATACCGGTGTCCACCTAAAGGTAAGCGCAATTTAAGTATATCGTATAGAAATGTATTAAAGGGTAGACTATAGAGTAAGTGAGCCTGAGTGATTTAGAGTTATACAGGGAGGTGGTTTAGTATTGGGGGAAGCGATTCTCTACGACAGAGGAAAGTAACAGAATAGAATTGTTTATTATCAAAGGTTCGAATCATTGAAATAACAGGACAGAGTAATGCTTCCAGCCAAAAGGTTTACACAGGGTTTTAATCAATGTATTTGAAGGAGTAAAGTTGATTTTAAGACTAGTAGCGGGGGTTGCGTATCTCCATGTGCTAAGTGAGGGTAAAAGTCTGATGCAGGTAGTGACAATTAAAGAAGCCCTACTTAAACGCACAGAATCTCAACAAGCTTCTTCGGTCTGAATCAAATTGTCGTTTTACGTGGAAGTTCAGAACTTGCCCCCATCACTACACTAGTTCAGAACTTGCCCCCATCACTACACTAGTTCAGAACTTGCCCCCATCACAACACTAGTTCAGAACTTGCCCCCATCACTGCACTAGTTTGTTGCCTTGACAGACTCACTGCCACCGAGGAAACACTGATCTGTGCCATTTTTGGCTCCTGACAGAATTCCACCACCTCTAGCAGTGGACTTTAGCTTCAGACGGGCCCGAGTTTAACAGCACAAATCAGCAGAGGAACGAAGGTCGTGATCTGAAGTCAACTTTATGCAAATGTTTGACGGTTGTGAGGCACTGGTCAGGGCGCTAAACTGGCTCCTGATTAGCCCTGCCCCAGCCGAGACAACAGCGTACTGTGCACTCTGCTGCCGTTTATGGTCAGACTGCGGCAAAACAAAACTCAGATTAAAGTCTAACCTGAGAAACAGCACTTCAGACAGAGCAGTGCCTCCAGTTAGCTTCAAACACGCAGAAAACGCTGCAAAATATGAATCAGCTCTGAGTAAATTATGATTTTTTTTTTGTCGTTGATAGAAAACCAAACGGGGCGATTGTAACCACTGTTTATTCCACAGCAGATTTTTTTTTTTTTACATTTTTACCAAAAAAACAGAAAAACAGTTAAAATAAAAGTGAAGAATCCTAAAGTTTAAAATCAGAGCGGCATCCGGTTTCCCTCCACGCTGATCTTCACGGCGTGACCCGTCTTAGACAAACGCCGAATGTCCTGGAAACGACGCATCTGTTTGTCCACACGGGAGAGGCCTTTCTTCACCGGGCCCTGAGGAGACAGGAGAGAGAAACATGAGACAGGGAGGAGGAGGACGAGGAGGAGGAGGAGGAGGAGGAGGGAGGAGAGGAGGAGGAGGAGGAGGAGGAGGAAGAGGAGGAGGAGGAGGGAGGAGAGGAGGAGGGAGGAGAGGAGGCGGTGGTGGAGGAGGAGGAGGAGGGGGAGGAGGAGGACGAGGAGGAGGACGAGGAGGAGGAGGCGGGTTAGCAAATCTCATCCAAATCTTCAATCTAAATCCAACTCCAGACATTCGGTGCATCAGGATCAGGATCAGGATCCTGGTCATGAAAACTGACAAACGAACCACAAACTCTGAGCACAAACAGGTGCGTTTAGTATCAGCTCCTCTTCACGTTTCTCCTCCAAACCCCAGAGGAACCAGAGGAGCCAGAGGAACCAGAGGAGCCAGAGGAACCAGAGGAACCAGAGGAGAGCCAGAGGAACCAGAGGAACCAAAGGAGCCAGAGGAACCAAAGGAGCCAGAGGAACCAAAGGAACCAAAGGAACCAGAGGAGCCAGAGGAGCCAGAGGAACCAGAGGAACCAGAGGAGCCAGAGGAGCCAGAGGAACCAAAGGAGCCAGAGGAACCAGAGGAACCAAAGGAACCAAAGGAGCCAGAGGAACCAGAGGAACCAAAGGAACCAGAGGAGCCAGAGGAGCCAGAGGAGCCAGAGGAACCAGAGGAACCAGAGGAACCAGAGGAGCTGTGCCCATTCACAAACACACTCTTAAAAAGGTGCACTGTGTAACTTTTCCGGAGGAGGGTCCATCAAACCTTTTTTTCTCCATGTTTCTCCGTGTTTTTGCATCACAGTACGGCATTAAAGCTTTCTATCTTCATGAAGACCAAACCAGACTGAGTTACATGTCAGATCTGTGGAGAGGCGACCTCGCTCACTGTCAGAATGTCTGTTTTTCAAGGGATTTTTGAGCAATAAAAGCACATGTGACTGAATAAATGTAAAGTAGAGCAGTTTAAAGGTCGTACAGACGATTTTCCAAGGAAAGAAATCCAGAAATCCTGCTTTATTACAGAATCGCAGCTGAAGTTTCCTGTCCAGAAGTAATTTAGCGATTGACGCGTCTTCAGACCCTTCGTCTGTTTGTCTTCACTGCTTTCCCGCTTCTCTTCTTCTTTCAGCGACCTCATAAACGGACTTTCTTTTGCAGCGATTTTTCGTCTATTCTCATCACGATAAACTTTGCGCGAACTGTGAGGAAGATTCAGTTCGGCGTCGGTCGAGTAAATGGAGTAAACGCTGGAGAGTCGGTGACGCTAGAAATGCAGAGAGTTTGACGGACGACCTCACAGCCAATAGAGAACGAGGACGCCTTCTTCGGTCTTCAGAATCACAAAGCTGCTGCATCTTTATAATGCAATTTTGAACTTTCATTGACAATTTGAAACAAAAAAAATCCTCCGTACAACCTTTAATGCCATACCGTGGAACATTCCAGGCAGAGCAATCCATAGAAACAAGCAGGTGACGATCTCCAAACCAAAAAGTTACACGTTACACCTTTAAAGCTGCGGTTCTCGTCGTTTCTCTGCTGGGATCTCAAGCCTCACTCCATGCAGTGCGACTCACGGCCCGCGGGACGCTGCAGTACCACCCGTGGCCTGTGGGGGCGCTACAGGGGCATGCGGTTGCCCTCGATGCTGATCTTGACCGCCCCCTGCGGCCGCTTCTGCTTTCGCTCCTCGGCAAAACGACGTTTGTGTTTCTCCAGAAGACTCAGGCCCTTCTTAACGAACTACAGGGACAGCCAATCAGAGGGCGGGGTTTAAAACGGGACGGCCAATCAGAGGGTGGGGTTTAAAACGGGACGGCCAATCAGAGGGCGGGGTTTAAAACGGGACGGCCAATCAGAGGGCGGGGTTTAAAACGGGACGGCCAATCAGAGGGCAAGGTGTAAAACAGGACGGCCAATCAGAGGGCGGGGTTTAAAACGGGACGGCCAATCAGAGGGCGAGGTGTGAAACGGGACGGCCAATCAGAGGGCGGGGTTTAAAACGGGACGGCCAATCAGAGGGCGGGGTTTAAAACGGGACGGCCAATCAGAGGGCGGGGTTTAAAACGGGACGGCCAATCAGAGGGCGGGGTTTAAAACGGGACGGCCAATCAGAGGGCAAGGTGTAAAACAGGATGGCCAATCAGAGGGCGGGGTTTAAAACGGGAAGGCCAATCAGAGGGCAAGGTGTAAAACGGGACGGCCAATCAGAGGGCGAGGTGTGAAACGGGACGGCCAATCAGAGGGCGAGGTGTAAAACGGGACCGCCAATCAGACGGCGGGGTTTAAAACGGGACGGCCAATCAGAGGGCGGGGTTTAAAACAGGACGGCCAATCAGAGGGCAGGATTGGCCACTGAAATTTCAAATACTACATGACATCACGTAGGACTGCCCTGATTACAGCCGGTGTTTTTATGCATTATAAACTGTTCCGAAGCTCGAGAATCTCTGGTTTGCTGTGAAACAATTAGAAATCCACTAGATAAAGATTCTTTTAAGATTTTAAGACTGTCGGGTTGTCCAAAGTATTTACTAGTATATATAAGTATATACTTCCTCCTGCTGCTTTTTTGAATAATGAATGTTTTTAACAATTTTGTTCTCTTTATTTTGTTTGTTTCTTTCAGTTCATACCTTTTTTTTTATTTCAAATAAATTAATCCTAATGGGTCGAGTACAATAACGGCATTTAAAAAAATACATAACATCCAGTGTAATCTGCATGTGGGATAAAGAAAACTGAGCTGTTGTGTGTTTTTAGTTTTTTACTATTATCTGTAGTCGTGTGAGTCGTGCACTTAAATGGAGCTTATTTTATGTTTCTATTGGACATGTTTTATTTGTATTTGTGCAGCACTTTGGAAACTGTTTTGTTCATGAAATGTGCCGTAGAAATTAAGTGGATTGGAAATATTGTCATAAAAGTGAAGATTTCTGTTTGCAATCGAGTAATACTTGTGATTAAAATGAAATAACTTGATTTGAAATGTTTTAAAGTAACTCTCTGTGTGAACGTAGTGTCTGGAAAAGGGGAAAAGCATCAGATAACTTAAGGCGACTCTTCTTTCTGCTCCTGTTCCTTCTTTTCTCCTATGTTTAAGGTTAATAAGTAAAGACCGGAGGTGGTACTGACCCGGCTGGAATCGCCCTCCACGTTCCACTTGGGTCGGACCACGTAGTCTTTGTTGGACGGCATGGGGACTCGGGCTCGGGCGCAGAACCCCGGGTCTCCTGGTCGCAGGGCTCTGAGGACGAGCGCAGGGTTAGAGCAGAACATTTCCCTAAAGTTTAGAGCGAGTTACTGAAGCGTGACTGACTTCTCCTCCCCGGTGAGCTGCTTCTCCAGGTCCCGGCGCGGCGTCTGACCTCCGGAACTGAAAACACGAACGGGGAAGAAGTTAAAGCTCAAACTCTGACCAAAACTAAACGAAAGGCTGTGTCCGAAAGGATTTATGGACTAATAACGGCCGCACACATCTCACGTAAACAGTTTTTTGTCTGAATCGTGGAAAAGATCGATCTTCTAACAGCTCGACCCAAGGTAAAGCTAAAGGTGCTCTATGCCACAAAATGGATTCTTGTGAACTTTAAGTCATGTTCTACTGAAAAACAAACCCAAAGTTTTGTTTTGTTTCCTTCTCCAAAGCTCCAAACGCTCTGTTCCACCTCGTGATGTCATGAAGCGGTAGTTTAAGTGAACAGCTCCTTTTACTGTTAGTTCAGCAGAGGTCGGCAACTCTAGAAAAATGCTAAAATCATCCAAATGATTCGAGTGGACGTGAAACGAGATCCAAGTGTCACGATACAATATCGTCACAGCCTGAACCTCACAGTACGATATTTATATCGTGGGAAAGTTCACGATGTTACGATATTCTACAGAAGAACAGACTCTGAAAGGCTTCAGTCATTTGGTGCAACATTTATTATTAGGGATGGAACGAAATCCAAATCTCTCTGGACCAGATTTACACCAGAGTTTTCTTTCTTTCTTTCCTTGTTTTTTCTTTTTGCTCCTTTGTTCTTTTTCATTCTTTCTTTCTTTAGTTCTTTATTTTATGTTCTTTCGTTCATTCGCTTTCATTTTTTCTTTCTACAGTTCTTTCGTCTGTTCTTTCTTTCATTCTTTCTTTTTCATTTGCTCTTTTGTTCTTTCTCACTTTTGTTAATTCTTTCTTTTTCGTTCCTTCTTCATTTAGTTCTTTCTTTCATTCTTTCCTCCGTTCTTTTTCGTTCTTTCTCTCTGCAGTTCTTTCATTTGTTGTTTCTTTCATTCTTTCTTTCCTTCATTCGTTCTGTTTTTTGTTCTTTCTTTCATTCGTTCATGTTCCATCTCTCTGGACCAGATTTATTCCAATATAAAACTGTGAATCTGCCACTTTTTCCTCTAAAAATGCTTCACAGACTTAATCCAAAGAATGAAGATGTAAAAGTGCTGAGAACAGTTATTTCTTCATGTCGTCTGCACTGAAACGGAGCAAAGGATCATGGTCTATGTAGTTCCCTCTGTTTTTTTTTTAGCCATTTCTGCATCAGAACTGTTCATTTAAGCAAAGAGACTTGGGATTCGATATATTGTGATGCTCCAGATTATTGTGACACCTCTGACGATACGATATCACCAGATTTACGTTATTGTTACGTCCATAGATTCTAATGAAGGTGTATGAAGTTTAAAAACACTGTGGAGCACTTTATGTCTTACTATATGACATCACAAGGTGGAACAGAGTTTTTTGTTTTCAGTTTGAGAGAAGAATTCAGCCTGAATGGTCCATGTACCTTTCGTTCTATTGAATTTCAATGAAGAATAAATAACAATAAAATGGGGAAACAGTTTGTCAGGAAAATCCCTCTAATGGCAGAACTTCAAATAAACCAGAGAATAAAATATTAAATTAAATTAAAATTGGCACCAAGACTGTTTTTTTATTGGTGTTAATAGAAATAAACTTTAAATTAAAGACTGGAAATAGAGGTCGAAATCTGTTTTTTTGTTCGACACTAAAACAGAATGAATGAAATGACCTGTTTTTCCCATTTTATTGTTTTTTGTTTTTATTAAAATTCAAAAGAACCAATGGCCCACGGACCCTAAACCTGCAGGTTTGTGTGTTAAACGTGTGTGAATGAAACAAAACACAACTCCAGGTCTGTTTGTGACGAGGAAACGACGTCAGAGATCAGAAAATGGTGTGAAATGGGAAATCTGTCCTCTGCATTTGACCCATTACAGGTTTATTCATAATCTGGGATCAACACTGTGACAAACCAGAGCTTCTGTATCTTTGTCTCCGTCTCACTCTTGTTTTTCTTTCTAAACGCACCGGTCTCCACACTGACCTCTAGTGACCGGCGCTGGGCACTGCTTTTCAAGGTGGACTGTGCTTTTCCACCACCTGCGAGAAGTCGCCCGTCAAACTCAAACCTACACAAACTGTCAGTGGTTTGTGCTGCAAAAAGTTTAGTTTGTGTGATTCTGGTTCTTCAGATATTCGCAGTTTTATTTTTTACAGCCTCAAAACAGGAAGAAAATGATGTCAAACGTTTGTATTTGGTTTGTGCTGTTTTGTGCTGTGACAGTTTCATTTGTGAGTTTATTTCTAAAATTCTTCATTATTATTTCTGTGGTAATTACAGGACGTCATTTCTGCTCAGCTGACGGAGACAAACTCCACAAAACTAGAGAAGAGAAACGACCTGAGGCTGAGGAAAAGTCTGTCTCAGTCTTTAGTCTTTTGCTTTTGGTTCAGATTTTATAATAACACAGACTTTTCCTCAGCCTCAGGTCGTTTCTCTTCACTAGTTTTGTGGAGTTTGTCTCCGTCAGCTGAGCAGAAATGACGTCCTGTAATTACCACAGAAATAATAATTAATAAATTGTCACAGCGCAAAACAAACACAAACGTTTTCTATAATTTTCTTCCTGTTTTGAGGCTGTTTCACATTCTGAGGTTCTGGACGACGTCATCGACCGAAAATAAAACTTCAAATATCTTAAGAACCAGAATCGTACAAACAAAACTTTCTGCAGCACAAACGATTGACAGAGTTTTTGTGCAGGTTTAGTTTGTTGGGGCGACTTCACGGAGGTTCTTTCACCTGCTGTGTGACCCCTGACGTGTGGACATTCGAACACAGCCCAAAACATGCGTCAAAATGTGTCCGAATGAGGGTCCTGCAGGCGTTCAGTCGAGCAGAGCCGTGCTGTTATTAAAGAGCGTTCGGCTGTTAGTGACACAGACTGAACACATCAGACACTGGGCAGGAGACGACCCAACACAAACCCACTAACAACCGACAGAAACATGTGTGCGGAATCAAGTCTGAGGCAAATAGTTTAAAGTTCAAGTTGTTCAACGCAGCTTCAACAAGTTTTAAAACCTCAAGAAAAAAAGTACAAATAAAAATACCAAAAACAAACAAAGTTAAATTAAATTAAATTAATTTGCAATCAAATTATTTGAGTGATCATGTGAAATATCCTTCTTTGCCTCTTTGGAAACATTTTGTTTTCTTTCTCAGTTTTGTTTGATGCCATTTTCTTTGGATACGATTCTTCTCGTTTGACGTTTTGGCTTCAGTTTTGGCACAAACGTGGGCGGGACTTCCATGGGCGCATTCCCATTGGCTCATTTATGTTTGACGGACAGCTGAGTTTTTTTATTTTTTAAATTTTATTTAACCTTTATTTCACCAGGCAAAACATTAAGAACAGATTCTTATTTACAGTGTCGGCCTAGAACAATTTAAGGGAAAAGGGAAGAAAACAATAAGCAATAAATTAATGATCAAGTCAATGAAACATTTACACGACTCCTTAAAAATGTCCTTCGATCTGTGTTTGAATGCAGAAAGTGAAATCAAAGTGTCCATATGCAGAGGGTTATGAGTTCTAATCATTTGCAGCAGTAAAACGAAAAGACATAAGGCCAAATGAGGATCGAGTGTTATGTCTCGAGTTCCTGTTGCAGTCACTGATGTGGATGTGGAGGAGAGGCCAGATTTAACCTCTATTTAACCAGGAAAGTCCCACTGAGACACTCATCTCTTTTTCAAGGGAGTCCTGCCACGCACACTGCACTTTCACACGAGGCATTGCGGGTGAAGTGTCTTGCCTAAAGACACAATGACAGTTTTTTTTAATGACTGGCTTATTCCCGCTGTCCCCCACCCACGCACTGCCCAGGCCCGGCCTCTGAAGAACCATCCACCAGAGAACGGTGAATATTAGAAAAGCTCCGAGCACCAAACTTCAGCAGGAAACGTCCACAACAGCTTCAGGAGCTCCAAACTCAGCTGTCCGTCAAACATAAACGAGCCAATGGGAACGCGCCCATGGAAGTCCCGCCCACCTGTCACATTTGTGCCAAAACTGAAACCAAAAAGTCCAGGAGCACGAACGGGAAAGAGAATCAGAACCAAAGAAAATGGCATCAAACAAAACTGAGGAAGACACAGAACAAAAACAAAGAGGCAAAGACAGATATTTTACACGATTACACAAATAATTTGATTGCAATCTCATATTTTCCTTTGTTTTATTTGGTATTTTGATTTATACGTTTTTGCGTTTTTTGAACTTTGACTCAAAATTGATTCCAAACAGAAGCACCGTTTCAGAGACAAAAACACTGCGCCAAATGCAAAGAACAACAGCCGTAAAACTCTGCACACACCTCTCATTTACAAAACAAGGACACAGACAATTTAAAGGCACATTCTGTAACTTTTCCACCTGTTTGTCCTCATGTTATTGCTTTGCATGGAATGTTCCGCGATATGGCATTAATCATCTTTAGTTTGTTCAATTACAGGTGTTTTATGGCTCAAAAGTGCCTTAACATTCTTACCCCGCAGATCTGACCTATAACCGTTTCCATGGATACGGACAACTTTAATGCCATATTTGGTCACTTTCCAGGCAAAGGATTAACCGTAAGAGTCTGCCCTCCAACCACAAGCTCACCAGGTGTAATCTTGAGAAGAAATACTAAGAGCTTCATATTCAGAACTGCAGCTGCGACGGGAAGGGCATCTGGTGTAAAATCTGTGTTGCGATGTGGTCACTTCTAACCTGGGTTTATGTTTTTAGGTTCTTGTTTCAGACCAAGAGTTTGTTTTCATACGATACTGAGGAAGTGGGGCTGCAGTTAGAAAATGTCCGAGCGGTAAATCCCAATTCACTACATGTCACAAAAGTGTAAAACCTGCTGAAGTCGCAGCATCAAACTGAACCTGCACAAAAACTCTGTCAATCATTGGTGCTTCGTTTGTGCTGCAAAAAGTTTTGTTTGTGTGATTCTGGTTCTTCAGATATTCACAGTTTTATTTTGGTCGATGACGTCGTCCAGAACCTCAGAATGTGAAACAGCCTCAAAACAGGAAGAAAATGATGTCAAACGTTTGTATTTGGTTTGTGCTGTTTTGTGCTGTGACAGTTTCATTTGTGTGAGTTTATTTCTAAAATTCTTCATTATTATTTCTGTGGTAATTATAGGACGTCATTTCTGCTCAGCTGACGGAGACAAACTCCACAAAACTAGAGAAGAGAAACGACCTGAGGCTGAGGAAAAGTCTGTTTCAGTCTTTAGTCTTTTGCTTTTTATTAATATTTGATATAATAATCCAGACTTTTCCTCAGCCTCAGGTCGTTTCTCTTCTCTAGTTTTGTGGAGTTTGTCTCCGTCAGCTGAGCAGAAATGACGTCCTGTAATTACCACAGAAATAATAATGAAGAATTTTAGAAATAAACTCACACAAATGAAACTGTCACAGCACAAAACAGCACAAACCAAATACAAACGGTTTCTATCATTTTCTGCTGAGTTGAGTGTATTTAACATTCTGAGGTTCTGGACGACGTCATCGACCAAAATAAAACTGCAAATATCTTAAAAACCAGAATCACACAAACAAAACTTTTTGCAGCACAAACGGCTGACGTAGTTTTTGTGCAGGTTTGAGTTTGATGAGGCGACTTCAGCAGGTTCTGGACTCGGTTATTCTGCTTTGACTCCGACAGACACGTTACACAGACATTCGGTTAAAAGGCTTTTTTCCGGAAGCGTCTACGCAAACGCACGACTCTGCACTGCACACGTCGCCCCCGCGGTGACGCCACAGGGGGGCGGGACATGCAGCTGAGCGAGGGACCTGATTGGTGGAGAGAAGACGTCCGTCTCCAAAGCTCTCTCCACCTTCTGAGGCTGACTGTGGGACAGGAGCAGCACAAACAAATGAACCACAAACCAACGCAGAGCTGCGGAGGAAGGAGTTAACCAGGGTCATGAGGAGATAAAACAGCGCGACAGAAAATGTGAAACAGAAACTTTACTGTGAACTCTGCGTTTAACTGAGAATATTAAACCTGTTTCTTCCGCTTTCTCTCAAAATAAGAAAAGCATGAAATCATTAGTGGTTTTGATTAACCAGTATCAACTAATCCAGGACGAAAATATGCAGGAAAACCCAAAAATGTCACAAATAGTAAAACATTTGTTCAAATTAGCTCATAAAAAGTCAAATACACAAATAAATACAATAAATATATGAAGTAAATGTATGAAATGAGACTTGGATGTGTCCGTCTGCAGCTTTAGAGACACAGGTTCAGGTGTTAAAATCAGCTGTTAAATCCTAATAAACACGGAAAGAGCGACATTAAGAGTCATTTTGTTTTACAAGTTTTTGTTTAGTGTTGGCTTAAAGCATGTGATTGTCTTGGGTTGTACCTGAAGATGCTAATGGCGCTTAAAGTGTGTTATAATTTTGTAGTTATCTCAGTGCTAGCTTAAACCGTGCTGTAGTTTTGTAGTTTTCTTAGTGCTATCGTGTTGTAGCTTTAGCTTAAACCGTGTTGTAGTTTTAGCTTAAACCGTGTTGTAGTTTCACATTAGCCCGTGAGTAGTTTTAGCTTAAACCGTGTTGTAGTTTCACATTAGCCCGTGAGTAGTTTTAGCTTAAACCGTGTCGTAGTTTCACATTAGCCCGTGTCGTAGTTTTATCTTAAACACTGTCGTAGTTTCACCTTAGCCCGTGAGTAGTTTTAGCTTAAACCGTGTCGTAGTTTCACATTAGCCCGTGTCGTAGTTTTATCTTAAACCCTGTCGTAGTTTCACATTAGCCCGTGTCGTAGTTTTAGCTTAAACCGTGTTGTAGTTTCACATTAGCCCGTGTCGTAGTTTTAGCTTAAACCCTGTCGTAGTTTCACCTTAGCCCGTGTCGTAGTTTTAGCTTAAACCCTGTCGTAGTTTCACCTTAGCCGTGTCGTAGTTTTAGCTTAAACCCTGTCGTAGTTTCACCTTAGCCCGTGTCGTAGTTTTAGCTTAAACCCTGTCGTAGTTTCACCTTAGCCATGTCGTAGTTTTAGCTTAAACCCTGTCGTAGTTTCACCTTAGCCCGTGTCGTAGTTTTAGCTTAAACCCTGTCGTAGTTTCACTTTAGCCCATGTCGTAGTTTTAGCTTAAACCCTGTCGTAGTTTCACTTTAGCCCATGTCGTAGTTTTAGCTTAAACCCTGTCGTAGTTTCACCTTAGCCCGTGTCGTAGTTTTAGCTTAAACCCTGTCGTAGTTTCACCTTAGCCCGTGTCGTAGTTTTAGCTTAAACCGTGTTGTAGTTTCACATTAGCCCGTGTCGTAGTTTTAGCTTAAACCCTGTCGTAGTTTCACCTTAGCCCGTGTCGTAGTTTTAGCTTAAACCGTGTCGTAGTTTCACATTAGCCCGTGTCGTAGTTTCACATTAGCCCGTGTCGTAGTTTCAGCTTAAACCCTGTCGTAGTTTCACTTTAGCCCGTGTCGTAGTTTTGCGTCAGCGCTAGCCCGGAGCATGTGCGTGTCTTGGGCCGTACCTGAGCCTGCGTCTCTGGGGCATCTGCTGGTCCAGGTCCCTCTGCTGTCGTTCTTCTCTCGTCATTCCTTTGTAATTCGACGTGAGGCCAAAGATCGGCCGCGACCACTCGTCTGGAAACACAACAATTATTTAAAAACAACACAAAAAAACATTTATAAATCAGTTTAAACGCGTGTGTACGTTAAAGAGAGAATATTTGGCAGGTGCACGTCACATATTTAGATTCACCATGTTCCTTTTATTGTTTTAAAAATGTTATATTCACCAAAAACAACGTATGAGGGTCAGTGACGTATAAGGATTTTCAACAGGCAAATTTTAATATGTAAAAATATGAGTTTCGATTGAACTTTAAGTATTTCCAGTGTCAGGAGCATAAATCTGTGTTTAACATTTATATGAAGCATTTTTAGTGTAAAATATCATGTGGTGCGACCGAGAATAACCTTAAAATAGTTTTATTTATCGCCTGCTTGTGTTTAACTTAAAAAAAAAATATATATATATATTTTTAGTTTATGATTTTTATATTTTTCTTTTAGTTTTTAATAATTTTTATATTTTTTTGTTTATTTTATTTTTTTTACATTTATTATTATTATTATTATTATTGTTATTATTAACTCACCCTCATGTAACAGATAATACTCCCTACAACTGCATTTGGAAGAAAATGGTGCAGTTTTAGGTTTTCTGCACAGTTGTTCCTGAGCTCCGCCCATTTCACAGATAAACTCAATCTCATAATTGTTCTGTTTTTCTAATTTTATAAAACAAGCACATAATCCTCGTGCGACCGAGAATAACCTTAAATAGTTTTATTTTCTAAAACCTGGTGGTTATATTAATCTAAGTTGTGAGTAATATGAAGTGTACAGAAACAAACTGTTGCATTTCTTTAGATTTTTAATGCATATTGATATTTTCTTTTGCTCCAATATGACAGTCGCCTGTTTGTGTTTAATGAACAAACTACTGCCCTGGAAAATGCATCAAATGAAGAAAAACGCCTAAAGAACCGTTCACCCAAGTCGACTTTGTCTGTTATTAAACTCCAGCCACAGAATTCCTGCTGTTATTAGTCGCACCACATGATGCACGGTCGCACCACATGACATTTTAACACTTTAAAGACAAAAAACATGCAGGAAAAAATGATTTGGTTCCATGGAGGTCAGAGGTGCTACAGAAATGTGCTGAATTATTATGAAATTTGAACCTTTTTAACTGAGGAAATTGTAATTTAGGCGTCGTGTCACTGACCCATAAACAGGTTTTATAACTCGTACTGCCAACCGTAAGGAGGGTTTGAGAGATCCCTACATTACTCTAAAACCTCTAAAGGCTCCTCTTTTCGATGAGGAACAATGTTAGAACACGGGAGGAAGCTCAGAGTGTATTTTGCAGAATAGCCGCTCTTTATATCGTGTTTAGACGTGTGCGGATGTGGGTTCAGGTTTGTGTCGTACTGATGAGCTTCAGGGCCAGGTCTTTGTTGGTTCTCGACTCTTTGGGATGTTTGTAGAGGAACATCACGGCTCGTCCGATCCCACTGTGCTTCAGCGTCTCCTGGCTCACGCTGGGCAGCTGCACACACACACGTAGCATTAGCACAGGTAGCATTAGCACACGTAGCATTAGCACACGTAGCATTAGCACACGTAGCATTAGCACACATAGCATTAGCACACTATTCAAAACACAGCAAATAACACAAACATTTCCTACAGAGTGTAAATACATTTTTAAATCTGTTTCCTTAAAATGATGCCAAGAGGGCAGTTTTCACTTTGCTTTCATTTTGCTATAATAATAGTTACAGGGTTCCTGCTCTTTTTCACAAAATTACCAAACTTTTCCATGACTTTTTCATGACCTAAAGTGTTCTGCAGGACTTTACGGCTCCTACATGTGTAAAATTTCTCAGACTTTTAGGGCTAAATATGAAATGTGAACCCTTTTCTCTCACCTTATGGTTGGGTTTTATAGTTTTTAACATTCTAAATCCTGTCAGTGCTTTTATTGTGTCTCTTATTGTGTTTGTCCTGTTGAAGCGGCTGCGCAGACGCTCAGAAATAATCAGAACAGCCTCATGAGAACAGAACAGAACACTGGAGCTGCATGAAAGAGAAACTAAAACTCTGACCTTTCCAGGCCTGGAAAATGACATTTTGACCGTGGGGACCCTGTAATTAAACTGATGCCTGAAGGGGGCCTCCTCCTGCCGTCCTGAGACCCTGCTGAGAAAGGTCTGGGGGCGGTTCGGTTCAGAGGGTCTGGGGACGGTTCGGTTCAGAGGGTCTGGGGACGGTTCGGTTCAGAGGGTCTGGGGACGGTTCGGTTCAGAGGGTCTGGGGACGGTTCGGTTCAGAGGGTCTGGGGACGGTTCGGTTCAGAGGGTCTCGGGACGGTTCGGTTCAGAGGGTCTCGGGACGGTTCGGTTCAGAGGGTCTCGGGACGGTTCGGTTCAGAGGGTCTCGGGACGGTTCGGTTCAGAGGGTCTGGGGGCGGTTCGGTTCAGAGGGTCTCGGGACGGTTCGGTTCAGAGGGTCTCGGGACGGTTCGGTTCAGAGGGTCTGGGGACGGTTCGGTTCAGAGGGTCTGGGGACGGTTCGGTTCAGAGGGTCTGGGGACGGTTCGGTTCAGAGGGTCTGGGGACGGTTCGGTTCAGAGGGTCTGGGGACGGTTCGGTTCAGAGGGTCTGGGGGCGGTTCGGTTCAGAGGGTCTGGGGACAGTTCGGGTCAGAGGGTCTGGGGACGGTTCGGTTCAGAGGGTCTGGGGACGGTTCGGTTCAGAGGGTCTGGGGACGGTTCGGTTCAGAGGGTCTGGGGGCGGTTCGGTTCAGAGGGTCTGGGGACGGTTCCTGCACTCGACCCGTCTTTAAACCTGCACTTGACCCTCACCTCCTGCAGGATCCGGAGCAGCTCCTCTCTGATCCGAAGCGCCGGCAGGGATTTGTCGGGCAGAGGACTGATCCACTCTTTAATGGCCGACATCACCCCGCTGTCGATGAACGTCTCCTTCAAGTCCTGCCTGAAACACACGGACGAGAAGTGTTTGCTCAAGAGCACAACCGCAGCTTCAAAAAGGACCCGTGCCTTATTTTTCCCCATATAAAACGTGTCTCTCCCCAGTACAGAGATACAGATATGTTGTATAAGCAGCTCTGCAGGTCGAAATAAGTCCACATCCGTCTGCATCGAATTCTAATGCTTTTTACTGTCCGAAAAGCAAGAAGTGTGCAGTTAGCATGCTAGTTGTTAATAACGTTACAGTAAACTCCGCTCTGCTGCCTGAAAGTTGTGGAAATAAATTATAGTTTTATCCAAATCAAAAAGCAATTTGGGGAGAAAATATGACAAATGTGTTGAAAATGATGTGATTCTGAACTCATCGTGGTGAAAAATTAGGATGAAACGAGGTAAAAAAAAAAAAAAGGACTAAACCAGGACTAAACCAGGACCAAACCAGGACCAAACCAGGACCAAACCAGGACCAAACCAGGACCAAACCAGGACCAAACCAGGACCAAACCAGGACTGAACCAGGACTAAACCAGGACTAAACCAGGACTAATCCTTTAGTTTATTTCTCCTGACAGAGAAGACAGTTTTTGTTTCATGTGGAGTGTTTCAGGAATTACATAAATCTGAACCACAAATCAGGTCATAAACTCCACCTGAGACTCCCACCTGCCCCACCTGCCTCACCTGCCTCACCTGCCTCACCTGCCTCACCTGCCTCACCTGCCTCACCTGCCTCACCTGCCTCTGCTCGCTTTAAACCATAATGTTCTTACTTCTTCAGATGCATGACGACTTGTGGCAGGAGTGTGAGTTTCTTCAGAGCAGGTTTCTTCTGACTGTTCAGTGTTCGATCCTCCTGGAAAGAACAGATTTTAAAATAAGAAATCTACAAAAGTCAAATCCACAAAGGTTTTCGATTTCAGTGACAAGATCCATTCTCCCGCTGCATCCGAGAGGGCATCGGACACAGGAGCAGCGTGGGAGGGCATCAGGCGCACCTCGGCGGCCTCGTTCATCTTGTTGATCATGGCGCTGACCACGTCGTCGGCGTCGCTGATGAACGTTCCTCCGTCGCGGTGTTTCCGTTTCTTGCTGTTCATCGCTTTTCTCTTTGCCAACATGATGTCAAAGTCCGACATGAAACTGGTGCTGCGAACGGAAAGGGACAGATTCAGGAAAAGCTGCACTGCGGAACCTTTCACCTGCTCCGAGAGGCAGAGGAAAGAGAGTGAGAGGGTGGGATTAAAACGATCGGAAATATAAATGATCGGTTTTTTTTAAACCTTTATTTACCCAGGAAAGTCCCATTGAGATTACTAATCTCTTTTTCAAGGGAGTCCTGCCATGCACACATCACTTTCATACTAGGAAATGTGGGTGAATGGGTTTTACCCAAACTGAGAAGCAATTTGAGGAGAAAATTTGGTTATTAGGTTTGGTAAATTAGGTTCATAGGGGGTCAGGTGCTATGAGGATTGGGCAGCAAACTGCCCCTGTGACCCAGCCGGATTAAGCAGGAGAAGATGGATGGATGGATGTGGTTACACTGACTCTTGGTGCAGGACTGGGGTCATAGTTTAACAGTTTGACCGAATCAGCGTTAACAGGTCAGTGTTTTGACCGTGGGTTAAATGGAGCGCTACATAAAGGTGCTTGAGGACGGCGCGGTTCTACAGTCCGAGTGCGAGTCGCCGTAAACGATCACAGACTGGAGCGTAAGTGCACATTTTCTGTGGCGCAAAGTCTCGATGCTCAAGGAGGTTCAGCAACACCCTCGAGCCTTTTCTACAGTGAGAAAAGCCGACCTACCGTGCTAACTATGCTATCTGTGCTAACTGTGCTAACCGTGCTAACTATGCTCCGCTAAGTGCTTTCTCTGTGTTTCTGTTTATCTCTACAGGCTTTAGTGCTGCTGTGAGCTGTAGTTTGAGTTTCCACAGAAGCTTTTGTTGTCGGCTGTTGGATGTTTTGGTGTTTTATCCTCACAGTTTTGTGCGTACTGTGACTAAAGTCATGATGCTGGGTTAAACTGAGCCTTACGTGTGTGTTTCTGTATAAATGCTTCCTGTGGCGTGGACAGACTTGTGCTCCTCAGTTTATAAGCGACGTCTCTTCGGTCATTTTCTGAAATGAGCCACAGCGAAGTTTCAAAGCTTCTGACACTCGACTCACACCTTTATCTTCATCTTTATCTCCAAACGGGTGATATTTCAAATAGAGATTAGATTTAGAAAGGATTTTAAACTGAACGGCTAAACTGATTCTAACCGGTTAACGAGGCTCGGTCATGATTTTTTTTTTGTTTTTGCCAGCTTATGATTATCCGGAGTTGTGGTGAGGGTTAAACCGGTGTTGTGGTGAGGGTTAAACCGGTGTTGTGGTGAGGGTTAAACCGGTGTTGTGGTGAGGGTTAAACCGGTGTTGTGGTGAGGGTTAAACCGGTGTTGTGGTGAGGGTTAGACCAGTGTGGTGGTGAGGGTTTTACTGACTCCAGTCCGCTGCGGTCGACTCCTTCGTCTGAGTCCGAGTCGTCTTGTTCTTGTTGTTTCTTTTGTGGTGTTTCCTTCTTCTCCTGCTCCAGATCCTCCTGGTTAAAGCCCTGAACACACACATATTACACACATATTACACATATTTACACACACACACACACATATAAACACACACATATTACACATATTTACACACACACACACACACATATAAACACACACATATTATTTGGCCTGTGGTGATATGGGGGAAAAACAAAAAGAATCATAATTTTCCCCATGTCTCGTTCTTCAGTTTGATCTTCCAGCTTTATGGAAACAGCCTCAGGGTCACTGCTGTTTTTATTTTGGCTGAAAGGGCCGATAACTGTGGAGAAATTCACAGACTCACAGTGAACTCCTCCTCCTCCTCGTCTCCAGACTCTCCAAAGATGTCAGCGATCATCTTCCTGAGGACACAACAGGGCAGGTGAGAGGGGCAGGTGAGAGGGGCAGGTGAGTGCAGGTGAGAGGGGCAGGTGAGAGGGCAGGTGAGAGGGCAGGTGAGAGGACAGGTGAGTGGGGCAGGTGAGTGGGGCAGGTGAGGGGGCAGGTGAGAGGGCAGGTGAGGGGGCAGGTGTGAAGGCAGGTGTGAAGGCAGGTGAGAGGGCAGGTGAGGGGGCAGGTGTGAGGGCAGGTGAGAGGGGCAGGTGAGAGGGGCAGGTGAGAGGGGCAGGTGAGAGGGGCAGGTGAGAGGGGCAGGTGAGAGGGGCAGGTGAGAGGGGCAGGTGAGGGGGGCAGGTGAGGGGGGCAGGTGAGGGGGGCAGGTGAGGGGGGCAGGTGAGGGGGGCAGGTGAGGGGGGCAGGTGAGAGGGGCAGGTGAGAGGGGCAGGTGAGAGGGGCAGGTGAGAGGGGCAGGTGAGTGCAGGTGAGGGGGGCAGGTGAGTGGGGCAGGTGAGAGGGGCAGGTGAGAGAGGGGCCACCTCCATCCCTCACTTCCCGTAGTTATAGTTTTTAACCTCACTCCTCCTCTCTCTCCTTCTCTTTACAGTATTCACTCACTCTCCTCTTCCTTCTATTTCTTCTCACTGCCACAGTATTCACTTTCTTCTCTCTCCCGCTCTCTCCCTCCGTCTCCTCCTCCTCTTCATCCCTTCCTCCCCATACTTAGTTTTTACACTCACTCTTCTTCGTCTTCTCCATCCCTCTCTCCTCTTCGTCCTCTCTTCCTTCTTTCCATCCACCTTTTCACATTTACACCGTATTCCCTCACTCCTCTCCTCTCCAGTATTCCCTCACTCCTCTCCTCCTCTCCAGTATTCCCTTACTCCTCTCCTCCTCTTCAGTATTCCCTCACTCCTCTCCTCCTCTCCAGTATTCCCTCACTCCTCTTTCCAATATTCCCTCACTCCTCTCCTCCTCTCCAGTATTCCCTCACTCCTCTCCAGTATTCCCTCACTCCTCTCCTCCTCTCCAGTATTCCCTCACTCCTCTCCTCCTCTCCAGTATTCCCTCACTCCTCTCCTCCTCTCCAGTATTCCCTCACTCCTCTCCTCCTCTCCTCCTCGTTCACTCACTCCTCCTCGTCCCCGGAGTCGCTGTCACTTCCGAACAGAGCCTTCTCGTCCTTCTTCACCTCCGTCTTCGCCTCCTCCTCTTCCTCGTCCTCGCTGGCTGATCCGAGCTCCCGGAGTTTTGCCGCCAGTGTTTTGTCGGGTCCGGCGGAGGAGGCGGAGTCCGAGTCGTCGCCGTCGGAAACGGCTCGACTCCTCTTCACTGCAAACGACGACATTTATCTTTGACTTTTACATTCACATTTATATACTTCCGCCTTATTTAACACTCGTCTCTTACTTTTTTTTGCAACTTATTTAGAAAACGACCAATTATTTGAGTAGAAAACACGTCCAATCTGAACACATTTTAAAGCAAATACAGATTAAACGACTCTTCTGAGCTTTGTCGTGTCCTACAGTCGTTTCCTCGTGTTTGTTTCATTCACGTTTGAGAAACTCTTTATTATGAGTCTGTTTACATCTCCAAACGCTCTGTTCCACCGTGTGATGTCATCAAGTGGTGGTTTTAAAGTGAACAGCTCCTTTTTTCAGTCTAAACCAGGACTGAACCAGGACTGAACCAGGACTGAACCAGGACTGAACCAGGACTAAACCAGGACTGAACCAGGACTGAACCAGGACTGAACCAGGACTGAACCAGGACTGAACCAGGACTAAACCAGGACTGAACCAGGACTAAACCAGGACTAAAGCTGGACTAAAGCTGGACTAAACCAGGTCTAACACACCACTAAACCAGGACTGAACCAGGACTAAAAAAGGACTAAACCAGGACTAAACCAGGACTAAACCAGGACTGAACCAGGACTGAACCAGGACTGAACCAGGACTAAACCTGGACTAAAGCTGGACTAAAGCTGGACTAAAGCTGGACTAAACCAGGTCTAACACACCACTAAACCAGGACTGAACCAGGACTGAACCAGGACTAAACCAGGACTAAACCAGGACTAAACCAGGACTAAAAAAGGACTAAAAAAGGACTAAACCAGGACTAAACCAGGACTGAACCAGGACTGAACCAGGACTGAACCAGGACTGAACCTGGACTGAACCTGGACTAAAGCTGGACTAAACCAGGACTAAACCAGGACTAAACCAGGTCTGAACCGGGTCTGAACCTGGACTAAAGCTGGACTAAACCAGGACTAAACCAGGACTAAACCAGGTCTGAACCGGGTCTGAACCGGGACTGAACCAGGACTAAACCAGGACTGAACCAGGTCTAACCTCCTTTTCCCTTTAGTTCAGTGCAGATTAATTCCAGGACTGAAATGATCCAAACGGTTCTCATGAAGCTGTGTGGAGTTTAAAAATGCGGCGGAGCACTTCCTGTATCACCACATGATGACATCACGAGGTGGAACAGGGTGTTTTTTAGTCCGTTTGAGAGAAGAACTCGGCCTAAATCTGCAGGTTTGTGAGTTAAACGTGTGAATGAAACAAAACACGACTCCGGGTCCGTTTGTGACGAGGAAACGACATCAGAACCTCCGAAAACAGCGTCAAATGGGACATTTCAATTCGGAATATCGAACAAAACTCAACTCCGGAGATGTTTTTGAGGAGAAACTAGAACAGGAATATCGTTTTGCAGAATATCGATTTAACTCAAATCCAAAAGCCGCTGCAGCTCACCGGGTTTGTCTGTTTTCTCCTCCTCTTCATCTTCACTGTCCGACAACACGGCCTTTTTCCTTTTAACTGGAGAAAAAAAAAAAAACGAGAATTATGTTGTGGGGGAATGTTCCGCACTGTGGCATTAAACGTTTCAGTTCCAGGTCAGATCTGTGGAGAGGCGACCCTGCTCACAGCCAGAATGAGGGTTTTTTCTATGTGTTTCTGAGCTCTAAATCCACCTGTGACTGAAGTAAAGTAAAGTCGAGTCAAAGTTAAAGTCACACTGCGGAACATTCCCGGCAAAGTAATATATGTATCCATGGAAACAAGAATGTAACAGACCCACAAATCAAAAAGTTACGACGTGCAGCTTTAAAATTAAGATTTACAAATGAGTTATTCTAATTTTTCTGAGGAAGTTCGTGTTTTGGTTTAATTTGAAATAGTTTGAAAATAACTTGAAATAACCTGAAATAACTTTAAATAACCTGAAATAACTTTAAATAACTTGGAAATAATTTTTAAAAACTTGGAAATAATTTTTAAAAACTTGGAAATAATTTTTAAAAACTTGGAAATAATTTTTAAAAACTTGGAAATAATTTTTAAAAACTTGGAAATAATTTTTAAAAACTTGGAAATAACATTAAAAAACTTGGAAATAACATTAAAAAACTTGGAAATAACATTAAAAAACTTGGAAATAACATTAAAAAACTTGGAAATAACATTAAAAAACTTGGAAATAACATTAAAAAACTTGGAAATAACATTAAAAAACTTGGAAATAACATTAAAAAACTTGGAAATAACATTAAAAAACTTGGAAATAATTTTTAAAAACTTGGAAATAATTTTAAAAACTTGGAAATAATTTTAAAAAACTTGGAAATAACATTAAAAAACTTGGAATTAAAAACCTTGGAAATAACGTTAAATAACTTGGAAATAATTTTTAAAAACTTGGAAATAATTTTTAAAAACTTGGAAATAATTTTTAAAATCTTGGAAATAATTTTTAAAAACTTGGAAATAATTTTTAAAAACTTGGAAATAACATTAAAAAACTTGGAAATAATTTTTAAAAACTTGGAAATAACATTAAAAAACTTGGAAATAACATTAAAAAACTTGGAAATAACATTAAAAAACTTGGAAATAACATTAAAAAACTTGGAAATAATTTTTAAAAACTTGGAAATAACATTAAAAAACTTGGAAATAACATTAAAAAACTTGGAAATAACATTAAAAAACTTGGAAATAACATTAAAAAACGTGGAAATAACATTAAAAAACTTGGAAATCTTTTTTAAAAAACTTGGAAATAATTTTTAAAAACTTGGAAATAATTTTAAAAAACTTGGAAATAACATTAAAAAACTTGGAAATAACATTAAATAACTTGGAACTCTTATTTAAAATACTTGGAAATAATTTTTAAAAACTTGGGAATAACAAATAATTTAGAAATAACCTGAAATAACTTAAAAAGGACTTCAGGACACATTTAAAATGTGTTTTTTATACATTTAAAGAATTTTAAACACTTTGAGCAACTTCAGCAACGACATTCACAATAATTCATAAAAATTATCCAAATATCTTTTTTAGAAAGTTAAAAAATTCCAAGTGAGAAATTCAACGACAATCGGAAAACATCTGTACTGAATATTTAAAAGGTGAATTTTCTATATTTTTAATTTTAAACGTATTTAACGTAAAAGTTAACTTAAAATTTCCGCAATTAAAATTCAGAATCAACTTTTTTCAGAGTTAAAAAATTCAAAACGAGAAAATCTGAAGGAACAAATAATTTTGCGTAGGTTTTTTTTATTCCCGTCGTGATAAAACTTGGCGATTCCTGGTCTGTCGTCTTTGTTGTCGCTTTTGAAATGTAAACATTGAAAAGTAAAGTTCAATTTCAATTTCAGCAACTAAAATTCTGAATAAAAATAACCAAATCATCTTTTTCCAGAGTTAAAAAAATCTAAATCTGAAGGAACGAATAATTTTCCGTAGGTTTTTCATTCCCGTCGTGATAAAACTCGGCGATACCTGGTCTGTCGTCTTCGTCGTCGCTGTCCTTCCGCCCTCCGTCTCGTTCTCCGTCGCTGTGAGTCTTCGCCCGCTCTCCCTCCTCTTCCTCGCTGTCCGACTGCATCACTCCCTTCCACTTCCCGCCCTCTTTCTCCTCCTCCTCCTCCTCCTCTCCGTCCCTCTCTCCCTTCTTCCCCCCCTCCTCCTCTTCATCGTCCGAGTCCAACTGTCTCTTTTTCTTCCCCACCCCCCCGTCCGAGTCGCTGTCGTGTTTTTCCGATTCCGAGTCGGACGCCGCTTTGTTCCCGCGTCCCGTCTCCTCGTCTGCGTCCGACGTGCTGCCGCGGCGTCTGGGCGAACTCGACGGCTCCTCCTCCCGCTTGGCCGGAGACTCGTCCTCGGAGACGCTGGATCGCCGTTTCCCCGGGGATTCCTCGTCGCTGCCGCTGCCGTCGTCGTCGCGCTCTTTCGGCTGCTCGACGTCGCTGCTCGGGTCCCGCTCTTTGGTTTCGTTTTCGCTGTGCTCGTCCCGTTCTTTTTCCGCCTCGTTTTCGCTGTCGTCGTCCCGATCTTTCCTCGGGATCTCGCCGTCGGAGTCGCTCATGGCTCCGCTGGTGTCCATCGGCTGCGCTGCCTCGTCATTACTGCCCTCATCCTGGAAAAACACAAGAATTACACTTTAACAGAGAGGAAAGAGATCCGGGCATTCGATTACATTTTCCTAATCGATTGGCGGGAGAATTATCGATCGATTTTCAATTAATCATTAACGTTTATATATTACAATAATCATAATTATTATTACTGTTACTAATCTGCATAAATAAACTCAACTTTACACCATATAATCCTCCTGACTCCAGAGCCTCATCAGTGTGAGATCAGAATGAGTTTAATGCAGATTTAAACATTTGTTTATGTTTTACACAAACTAAACTTAAAACCACATGACTCATTTGCATAAACTGTAAGAGCTGAAAAAAGCAGCTCTTTCCTTGTGCTGCTGCTTCAGCTTCTGTGGGACTAAAGGACTCGACTCAGTGAATATGAGTGTTCTCTCTGTGACTCAGTGAATATGAGTGTTCTCCCTGTGACTCAGTGAATGAGTGTTCTCTCTGTGACTCAGTGAATATGAGTGTTCTCCCTGTGACTCAGTGAATATGAGTGTTCTCCCTGTGACTCAGTGAATATGAGTGTTCTCTCTGTGACTCAGTGAATATGAGTGTTCTCTCTGTGACTCAGTGAATATGAGTGTTCTCTCTGTGACTCAGTGAATATGAGTGTTCTCTCTGTGACTCAGTGAATATGAGTGTTCTCTCTGTGACTCAGTGAATATGAGTGTTCTCCCTGTGACTCAGTGAATATGAGTGTTCTCTCTGTGACAGAGGATGTTCTGCTGATGCTGAGTCTGTTCTGTGTCTGTCTGTACGTCTGCAGGTTTAGTGCAGCTCTTTATTTAACTCATTTTACTTTATTTAAAAAATAAATAAATAAATAAATGGTCACATTTTTATAGCGCTTTTCTACCTTTCAAGGCACTCAAACATTCACCCATTCACACACACATTCACACAGGAATATAGGGATCTCCAAGGAGCCAGAGGCGAGACGTGTGACTGTGAGGCTCCAGAGTTTGTGCTCAGACTCGGCCTCCACTCCTCGCACAGCGACTACATTCGGTTTGTCGATTAAAAATGAACGTGATCAACGAAATTCTTAAGAATCGATTATCGATTAGTCGACTAATCAGCCCGTCCCTAATCCGGAGTCCAACCTACAACCTCCTAACTGTGACATTTATTTATTTTATTTACGTTTTCATATTATTTTAGTGATTTTATTCACTTATGGAAATTTTGTGGGTTTACTTTTATTGGGTTTTAGTGTTTTTGGATGGGCAATGTTAAAAGCGCTCTGTGTAACTTTTCTCGTTGAGGGTCCGTCGCCTGCTTGTTTCTATGGATACATCATTGCTCTGCCTGGAATGTTCCGCAGTGTGACATTAAACAGCTCTACTTTACATTTATCCAGTTACAAGTGGTTTTAGAGCTCAGAAATCACTGGAAAAACCTGGAACTTGGCCCGGTTTGGTCTCCATGAAGATAGAAAGGTTTAATGCCGTGGTGTGGGACATTCCAGACAAAGGAAATAACAATAACTCCATGGAGAAAAGCGTTGGACGGAGCCTAACCACTGTGCCGCACCTCAGACTGATGCCGGTCAGTCCTGGCGTTCTCGTCGTCGGAGGGCGGGTGCTCGTCTTGGACTGGAGTTCCACCTCCATCGTCTGGAAAACACAAAACGCAAATGAGTCTGAAAATAACGATGAAGAGGAGAGGGTCAGAGGAGAAGAGGAGAGGGTCAGAGGAGCAGAGGAGAGGGTCAGAGGAGCAGATGAGGAGGTCGGAGGAGCAGAGGAGAGGGTCAGAGGAGCAGAGGAGAGGGTCAGAAAAGCAGAGGAGGAGGTCAGAGGGTCAGAGGAGGAGGTCAGAGGAGCAGAGGAGAGGGTCAGAGGAGCAGATGAGGAGGTCAGAGGGTCAGAGGACCAGAGGGGAGGTCAGAGGAGCAGAGGAGAGGGTCAGAGGAGGAGGTCAGAGGGTCAGAGGAGGAGGTCAGAGGAGCAGAGGAGAGGGTCAGAGGAGCAGATGAGGAGGTCAGAGGGTCAGAGGAGGTCATCAGAGGAGCAGAGGAGGAGGTCAGAGGAGCACAGGAGGAGGTCAGAGGGTCAGAGGACCAGAGGAGGAGGTCAGCGGAGCAGAGGAGGAGGTCAAAGGAGCAGAGGAGGAGGTCAAAGGAGCAGAGGAGGAGGTCAGAGGAGCAGAGAAGAGGGTCAGCGGAGCAGAGGAGGAGGTCAGAGGAGCAGAGGAGGAGGTCAGAGGGTCAGAGGAGCAGAGGAGGAGGTCAGAGGGTCAGAGGAGCAGAGGATTCGCTGCGGAAGCCGATACGAAGCTCAGGTGTGAGTGAGCGGTCAGAGCCGTTTCCACGAACAGACGAGTGCTGAACGGAAACAGCATCAGCAAACCTGAGACGAGCCGCTGATCCGAGTGTGTGAGGAGGAAGAAGGAGCCAGAGGAGGCCACATTCCCCCTGCTCCGATTTCAAAACCCTCTCAGCTGAAGAGCGCGTCACAGAACACCAAGGACGACTCCCATTTGTACCCATCAACACGACATTTACAGTCTCCATGAGTCTGGTGATACCAAACGCATCACACTCTGAACGCCACCATATGATAGATTCTGATTAGGGACGTAACAATAACGGAAATCTGCCGATATCGTCTCGTCAAAGGTCTCACAATAATATCTAAAAAAAAAAAAAAAAAAAACAGAGGGAACTACATAGACCATGATCCTTTGCTCCGTTTCAGTGCAGACGACATGAAGAAATAACTGTTCTCAGCACTTTTACATCTTCATTCTGTGGATTAAGTCTGTGAAGCATTTTTAGAGGAAAAAGTGGCAGATTCACAGTTTTATATTGTGATAAATCTGGTGCAGTGAGATGTTTATGGTGAAAATATCGAACAGAGAGATTTGGATTTCGTTCCATCCCTAATGATAATAAATGTACCAAATGACTGTAGAATATCGTAATATCGTAAGAGCTTTCCCGCGATATCGCAATAAATATCGTACCGTGAGCTTCAGACTGTGACACTGGTCAACACTAAAACACTGGACATTATATTGCGATTTATGAATAATTCCTTCTAATAATATGGTCATGTAAATCTTCACAAGCACAAAATTGTATTGCATTAATTCATTTATTTTTAAATCATGAGAACAGTAAATGTAACTCAGGAATTTTTGTGGAAAATATTATTTAAATGTTTTTTTTAACTGAATCTATTTTTTCTTACACTTCTAATTTACAGTCCACATTTCCACCTAATACCTTGTTCTTTTTCTGACAGAAATCTCACCCCCCGCTGGTCTCCTTAGATGTTATGGCTTATGGAATGTTCCACTGTATAGCATTAATATATCCGTCTCCATGGAAACCACCAGGTTACAGGTCGGATCTAGAGGCAAGCTCGCTCACAACAACCTGTAACTGAATGAGTGCCGAATAGAAACGCTTAATGCCACACTGCAGAATATACCCAGCACAACCATAGCGTCACCATGGAGACAAGCGGGTACCGTAAAAGTGACATAATGCACCTTTATCACTCCTCAGAAGATCCACATTTACTTTAGAATAAAAGCTTGGATATAGCGGAGATTTTATATTTTTTTGTATTTATTGTTCCATTTTATTTAGATATTTACATTTATGCTCTTTTTTTGCTACTTATTTAGAATTTATTTATATTTTTTACTCTTTGCTATTATATTATATTGTGATGTGTGAGCTCCTGTGTCCAAATAATTTCCCTTGTGGACCAATAAAGTTTGTCTAAGTCTAATTATTTAAAGAATTTTACTTTTCAGAGTACTTTTCTCGCATCATACAGTATATTGCACAGTGTAACAGTACTCTTACTCAAGTAAAAGTAAGAGTAAAAGCTTTATGTGACTATATAAACTTATTTGAACGTTTGTGTTTCGTGCAGAGCTCCTTCAGAAGGATTTAGCTGGTCTCGTTTTTGTGTCTGTCCTGTGGAAATACCAGATCTTGTGACTTATGTTCCATCCATCCATCTTCTTCCGCTTATCCGGGGCCGGGTCGCGGGGGCAGCAGTCTAAGCAGGGCTCCCAAGCTTCCTTCTCCCCAGCCACTTCCTCCAGCTCCTCCGGACGGACCCCGAGGCGTTCCCAGGCCAGCTGAGAGACATAGTCCCTCCAGCGTGTCCTGGGTCTTCTCGGGGCCTCCTACCGGTAGGAGGTGACTTATGTTTTGTCCTTCAATTTCACTTCAAATTATAAACCAGACGTTACTCCCGTTACTTTTACTTGAGTAGTACTTTTTCCAATATTTTTTTTACTCATTTTTTAGTCATTTCCTGGACCACTGCTTTGTACTTCTACTTGAGTAATATTGTTTTGAAGTAAAGTTACATAAATTTACAGTAATTAAGGAAGATTGTTCTGCACTCGGCCCATTCACGTCAAACAAGAGTCAGTATAGTCACATTTTCTTCGTGTTTTGGTCATTTTTAAGCAGCTTTTCTGTATTTTACCCAAACAAATGACAGTTTATGCCTCTTTTAACTGTTGACAGGGATCAGATTGGTCAAAAATAGGAACAACAGGCACATTTCTTATCTAAAACAGAGACAAATCCACTGGGACAGGGGACACAGGACTCAGAACTGGAACTCTCCTGGGGAAATAGGGATCCAGACTGCCCGTGGTGTTTGTGACGACTCTTTTGAGAGGGAAACTGAAGGAGGCATTTAAAACACACACTCCGGTGATACTTTTACCTTTATAATGTGATAAAACAGAGAAAACCTGGTCGTGTGTTAGATGTAAGCTCAGCAGTGACTCTGTTAAAGGTGAATATGACTCTGAGTTGTGTCTGTGTGGGAGTTAAGTGTTCATCGGCTGGAGCTTCCTTGACGAACATTCCTGGCGCTAACCCCGCGGTCTAAGGTTTCAACTTCGCTATTTCTGGTGCTTTAAGAAGGATCTAGTGAAATCTAAACGAATCCGAAACAGATCATGTCTAAAATAGCTGAAGTTTAACCCCGTCATCTGCTTTAGCGCGCGGCTCGCACATAAACAATACAGATGCACTTACCGGAGTGGCTCCCGGACATAAACTCGTCCTCTTCCCCGTCCATGTGCGCTCCAGCTCGGGCCCCGGCTCCGGGGGGCTTCGGGGACTCTCCGGGAAGTTTTAAAACCACCGGACGAACAGACAGACAAACAAGAGCTTCTGTTTAAACCGAAAGAAACTGTTAGCTCCTGCTCCAGCTGCGGGTTGTAGATCCAAAATGGCGCCGCGCGTGTTGTGTACGCATGCGTAGCTGAACTGTCGCCTAAAATAGACGTAAGATTCTTTATTATGTTCATCTTTAAGACATTTATTTATTTTAAATAATAATAATAATAATAATAATAATAATAATAATAATAATAATAATAATAATAATAATAATAATAATAATAATAATAATAATAATAATAATAATAATAATAATAATAATAATAATAATAATAGGTTTTACATAGCGCTTTTCACGGTAACACAAAGACGTTTCACAATAAAGTAACACTATCTTTAAGACATTTATTTAAGTCCTATTTATTATTACACAATCCAGTAACATGCCATATCTCAACATTTAAAGGACGAGTGATTATTTTTGGGGAAGATCTTTGAAAATAGATTTTTTTTTTATTCAACATATTCAAATACACAGTCAGCAAGACGGGGGACAACTAGGGACGTCAAAAACACACAAATAACACAAAATTACACAAAGAACACATATGATACATGAGGCAACATGCAACAACCAACTACACAAGAGAAAACAAAACAAAAAACAAACAAAAAACCTCACATACCCTTAACCAAATAAAATAAAGCCCATCCATCTTCTCCCGCTTAATCCATCTGGGTCGCGGGGGCAGCTTGCTGGCCAATGCACCTGACCCCCTATGAACCCCTCTGCAGGTGGTGAGCCCACAGGAGGGTGGACAACATGGTCCTTGATGTTAGTTCATAGGGGTGCTACATGTTTTGAGTTGATGGGGAAACCGGAGTACCCGGAGGAAACCCATCCAGCCCTCTTGCTGTGAGGCCTGAGTGTTGCCTGAGTGTTACCTGAGTGTTGCCACTCAGCCACCGTGCCGCCAATAAAATAAAGTGCACCATAAAATGCAGGGGAGAATTATACTGCTATGTTATAGGTATTTTCTACAGATGTTGTAAGTTTTAATGCTTTTAAAATAGTCTTAGTGTTTGTTTTTGTTTGTGAATAAAGTTAAAACACAGTGTATCAGTGTGTACCTAATGGACGTCAAATATGGAATCATTTTGCAAGACACCAAAAAGGAACTTTTCTATATTTCCTGCTTGTTACGAGCCAAATAGTTTATTATTAAATGCGAATTCTCAAATATAAAACCCTTTTTTTTTGCAATTTAAGAGAGCCATGTGCCATATTCAATTCAAACAGGCCGTTATAATTAATAATTTTATGCCGTCAGAAGTATAAGACCTCTTGCATTGTAATTGTAGTGTGTTGTAAAAAACAAAACAAAAAAAAAACACACACACACACACGTCATCACGCAGCGACCAAAGCGTGCGGCGGACCCACGCTGTTCTCGTGTCTGGTTTTGGTGTTGACAGTTCGGTTATTCGGTTCATTAGTCGGTTTCTTCGCTGTTTCCCGGTGGAGGAGGACGCTGCGGGATGTCGGGGGCCGCGGGGATGGACGTGTGGCTCGGCGCGGAGACCGGGCTGCTCAAAGGCGTCAGCGTGAGCCGGAAACAGGCGGTGAACTTCAGCAGCTCGAGCCGCCTGAGCCGCGAGCAGGAGGTCCGCGCGCTCTGCTGGGGCCACGCGGACACGGAGCTGCTCGTGGGCTCGGCGGACGGGCTCGTGCGCACGTTCAGCGTGGACAAGGGCACGTTCACGTCCTCGCGCCGCTGCGGGGAGCCGCACGAGGGCTGCTTCAGCGGGCTCCTCGCGCTCGGCTCTTCCCTGGCCACGTGCACGGAGAAGGGGACCGTGCGCGTGTGGAAGGAGGACTGTGACGAGCACGTGACCGAGGTGCGTGCGGGGGAGCACGTGCACAGGTGAGGCTGGGTCCGGGTCTGGGTCTGGGTCTGGGTCTGGTCCAGGGCCAACATCAGGCCTCACGAGGCTGAACAAGTCCCAGGATCTTACCCCCGAACTTATACGTGTCACTTTTTGGTTCAGTCCTGGTTTAGTCCTGGTTTAGTCCTGGTTCAGTCCTGGTTTAGTCCTGGTTCAGTCCTGGTTCAGTCCTGGTTTAGTCCTGGTTTAGTCCTGGTTCAGTCCTGGTTTAGTCCTGGTTTAGTCCTGGTTTAGTCCTGGTTTAGTCCTGGTTCAGTCCTGGTTCAATCCTGGTCTCGCCTCCCGTTTCCATGGAGATCTTATTGCTTTGCCCGGACTGACCCACAGCGCGGCCGTAAACCTTTCTGTCTCCATGGAGACGAGCTGGTGCCTCCGTCAGGTCAGATCTGTGGAGCGGCGGCTGCGCTCTCAGGCCTGTCACTGTTTGTTAGAGCGATAAAAATGAAAGAGCAAATAAATAAACAAATGTTCTAGGCAGAGAAATATCGTCTCCACGGAAACAAGAAGGTGCACACCCTCCTCCAGGAAAGTTCCACAGTGCACTCACTGTTTTAACGCATTTGTATTGGATAGAGAAGTATCTGCTGCTGTGGTTTTTTGTTTTTTAGTTTTATTTCTCTAGTTTTATTGCTCTTGTTAGAGCACTAAATGCCCCCTGTGACTCTCTCTTTTGCCCCAGGATGCGTCAGTCCTAAATCTGCCTCTCTCTTTTGCCCCAGGATGCGTCAGTCCTAAATCTGCCTCTCTCTTTTGCCCCAGGATGCATCAGTCCTAAATCTGCCTCTCTCTTTGCCCCAGGATGCGTCAGTCCTAAATCTGCCTCTCTCTTTTGCCCCAGGATGCGTCAGTCCTAAATCTGCCTCTCTCTTTTGCCCCAGGATGCGTGCGAGTCCCGTTGCCCCGCACAGAGTTGCCACCGGGGGTAAAGAAAACCCCCTGAAGATCTGGGACCTGGAGAAGCCGGACAAACCCGTGTTCAGCGCCAAGAACCTGCGCGACAACTGGCTGGACCTGAGGCAGCGCCACTGGGTCCGGGACATGGCCTTCCTGCCCGAGTCCGACCAGGTGGTGACCTGCACCGGGTACCACCAGGTGAGGGGACCGGGGCCAGGGTTAGTCCGGGTTTAGTCCGGGTTTAGTCTGGGTTTAGTTTGGGTTTAGTTCTGGCGTTTCCCTGCGCTCAGAGAAACCTGGAGGCTCATGTTTACTACAGTAACTATGGCACAGATTTGGGAAGGAGCTAAACGTCTAAAGCTAAATTCAGACTGAAGACGGAAAAAAAAAATTCTGCACCAAAATGTCTGTATCCCAAAACCTGTCGTCTCTGTGTTTTCTCTGTGTTCTCTGTTTTCTCTGTGTTCTCTCTGTTCTCTGTGTTCTCTGTGTTCTCTCTGTTCTCTGTGACCCAAACCTGTCGTCTCTGTGTTCTCTCTGTTCTCTCTGTTCTCTGTGATCCGAACCTGTCGTCCCTCTGTTCTCTCCGTCCGTGCTCCAGGTCCACGTGTACGACCCCGGGTCCCCGCGGCGTCGGCCCGTCCTCCAGGCGCTGTTCGGCGAGTTCCCCCTGACGGCGCTGTCCCTGCCGGCGGACGGGCGCACGGTGGCGGTGGCGAACACGCAGGGGCAGGTGGCGCTGTTGGACCTGAGGAAGGGGCAGGTGCGCGGCGTCCTGAAGGGGGCGTCGGGGAGCGTCCGGGCGCTGCAGTGTCACATGACCCTGCCCCTCGTCGCCTCCTGCGGCCTCGACCGACACCTGCGCATCCACAGCCTGCAGGACCGCACGCTGCAGCACAAGGTACGCCTGATGCCCTCCCACACTGCGCCTGATGCCCTCCCACACACCCCCTGATGCCCTCCCACACTGCGCCTGATGCCCTCCCACTACTACTACTACTACTACATAACTACTTTTACTACAACAAAATTACTACCACTACATTACTATTATTACTACTACATGACTCCTGTGTCAGATGCCCTCCCGTCTCTGGGGTAAATCTCTGGGGGATTATTTGGTTCATCAGATTTTGAGTGAGAAATAAAAAGCACAATTCCCGGTTCTGACTGAATTTAAATACACATTTTTCTATTTTCACTGTGTTAAAAAATTCTCAATAAAAAAATCTTTTCAACACCTCAAATTGCACAAGACGCCGACGCTAAAGCTAAAGCTAAAGCTAAAGCTAAAGCTAAAGCGCTCGATCTTGAGAGTAACAATGAGGAAGTCCACAGTTGTGCCGTGTGTAACAGTGCAAAACATTTGAGCTCTTTGCACCTGTAAACGATCCAAAATACCCACAGTGCAGAAGGGCTCTGCTGGGACCCCACTGTTCACAAAACACAACTGTTTGAGTTAAATTTCTATTTTCTTGAGTTTCCTCTGGGGCGTAAATCCATTTTAAATCCTTAAAATGAGGCCAAGAGTTTGTGAATGTAACATTCTGCCAGAATAATAATTAAAATGATCAGGTTTTATCAGAAGAAAAGTTGTAGTAATATTTCGAATTTTGATATTGTTAAACTTTTGCCTAATTTTCCACCTAAATAATCTCTCAAATCTGTCCTAATCTGTGTGATTTGGACATTCGACAGAAACATGTTCGACACTTTGACCATCAGGAAGAAAAGGACCATCCTGAATATTCTTGAACTTTATTTGTATTTATAGAGGAGTAAAAATTCCTCCTCCTCGATTCTGCAGGAAACTCCGATCCTGTAATAATAAAACGGAGCAGTTTCCATCTGTGTCTTTAGTATTTTCGCTCCGTCTGTGTCTGTAAACGTGTCTGTTCTGTGTCTGTTCTGTAGGTTTACCTCAAGTCTCGTCTCAACTGCCTCCTGTTCTCGAGCAGCGACCCGAACGCACAACCCGAAGCCCTGAGGGTCAAAGAGGAGGACGAGGACGAGGAGCTGTGGGACCAGATGGAGAGCGTGCACGAGGACGGGGGCGTGCACGAGGATGAGGAGAGTGTGCACGAGGACGGGGGCGTGCACGAGGACGAGGAGGGCATGCACGAGGACGAGGAGAGCGTGCACGAGACTGAAACTGTGCCCGAGGAGGAGCAAGTGCACGAGACAAAATCAAAAACCAAAAGGAAAACGGACTCTAAAAAAGGTCCGAAAAAGCCGAAGAAGCGTAAAAAGGGGCAGGACTGAGGCGCCTCACAAACTCGTGGGGACGTTCGGGACGTTCGGGATGTTCAGGACGTTCAGCGGCTGTTTAAAGTATCGAAAATCGGATCCTAATCGATACTAAACAAGTATCGAAACTACAGCCTTGTTTTTCACAACGATCGAAACTAAAGAAGTCCCACTGAGAGAACGGAGCAGAACCTAGAAAAACAAGACTAAACCGGGACTACACCGGGACTACACCAGGTCTACACCAGGTCTACACCAGGTCTACACCAGGTCTAAGAAAGGACTAAACTTGGACTAAACCAGATCTAAACCTGGTCTAAACCAGGTCTAAGAAAGGACTAAACCAGGTCTAAGAAAGGACTAAACCAGGTCTAAGAAAGGACTAAACCAGGTCTAAGAAAGGACTAAACTTGGACTAAACCAGATCTAAACCAGGACTAAACCATGTCTAAACCAGGACTAAGAAAGGACTAAACCAGGTCTAAGAAAGGACTAAACTTGGACTAAACCAGGACTAAACCAGGTCTAAACCAGGACTAAACTTGGACTAAACCAGATCTAAACCTGGTCTAAACCAGGTCTAAGAAAGGACTAAACCAGGTCTAAGAAAGGACTAAACTTGGACTAAACCAGATCTAAACCAGGACTAAACCATGTCTAAACCAGGACTAAGAAAGGACTAAACCAGGTCTAAGAAAGGACTAAACTTGGACTAAACCAGGACTAAACCAGGTCTAAACCAGGACTAAACCATGTCTAAACCAGGACTAAGAAAGGACTAAACCAGGTCTAAGAAAGGACTAAACTTGGACTAAACCAGGACTAAACCAGGTCTAAACCAGGACTAAACCAGGTCTAAGAAAGGACTAAACCAGGTCTAAGAAAGGACTAAACTTGGACTAAACCAGATCTAAACCAGGACTAAACCAGGTCTCATCAGAGTGACTGTATTTCAGACATTAGTTTTGTCTAAAGTCTCAGAAGAGTCGGTGGCAGATCTTCCCTCAGACTCTGGTGACTCTTGGTTCCTTCTCGTGGTTCTTCAGTTTCCTCAGACTCTGGTGACTCTTGGTTCCTTCTCGTGGTTCTTCAGTTTCCTCAGACTCTGGTGACTCTTGGTTCCTTCTCGTGGTTCTTCAGTTTCCTCAGACTCTGGTGACTCTTGGTTCCTTCTCGTGGTTCTTCAGTTTCCTCAGACTCTGGTGACTCTTGGTTCCTTCTCGTGGTTCTTCAGTTTCCTCAGACTCTGGTGACTCTTGGTTCCTTCTCGTGGTTCTTCAGTTTCCTCAGACTCTGGTGACTCTTGGTTCCTTCTCGTGGTTCTTCAGTTTCCTCAGACTCTGGAGACTCTTGGTTCCTTCTCGTGGTTCTTCAGTTTCCTCAGACTCTGGTGACTCTTGGTTCCTTCTCGTGGTTCTTCAGTTTCCTCAGACTCTGGTGACTCTTGGTTCCTTCTCGTGGTTCTTCAGTTTCCTCAGACTCTGGTGACTCTTGGTTCCTTCTCGTGGTTCTTCAGTTTCCTCAGACTCTGGTGACTCTTGGTTCCTTCTCGTGGTTCTTCAGTTTCCTCAGACTCTGGTGACTCTTGGTTCCTTCTCGTGGTTCTTCAGTTTCCGTTTGGACTTCTTCGTCGTTTATATTCGAGTTTATTTTCTTGTCTCTGATCTTTATTAAACTCTGGCTCCTCCTCTGCGTCTCGACTCAGTTTGTCCAACATATTGTAGGAAGTAAATAAAACGTCCGCAAACTGTGACTGTTTTGTTTTTTATTTAAAGTCGTGACACAGCAGGAAATATTTCACTTTTGTGCTCGAAGACTTGAAAATGAAATGATGTAAAACCTTAAATCTGTAAACAAACTTTTATCCATTAAAACTAAAACTGTGAGTGACCTAAAACATGAACCTCTACACTTCTACACACGTGAGGCAGTGAACAGTCAGTGGTTACGCATATTAAAGCTGCACTACGTCACTTTTCTGGCCCTTTGATCGTTTCCATGGAGATTTGACGAGAATGTTTTTATTTATTTTTTTTTTTTAAAGGAAATAAAATAAACACGTGTATTCGAATAAAAGAGAGAGCGATCTGCTTAATGCCGCACTGTGGAACATTCCGGGCGCGGCAACGGCATCTCCATGGAGACGAGCGGACAGGAAAGTTCCGTAGTGCAGCTTTAGCACAAATACATTCCGTGTGTAACAGGTTTGGTCCATTGCGTCACTTTAAAGGGGCATTGTGTAACTTTTCTGGCAGAGTTTGTTCCGCAGTGTGGCTTTAAACCTTTCTATCGTCATGGAGACCAAACCAGACTAAGTTAGGGGTCAGGTCTGTGGAGAGGCGAGTCTGTGTTTCGAGGTGTTTCTGAGCTCTAAATCCACCTGTGACTGAATAAATGTAAAGTGGAGCTGTTTAAAGTCCCACTGTGGAACATTCCGGGCAGAGTGATGACGTATCCATAGAAACGAGCAGGTGACAGAGCCCCAGACGAAAAGTTACACAGCGCAGCTTTAAAGAATAAATGTACAAAAGTGAAAATGACCTGGATTCATCACTGAAGTTGGTGTGTGTTTATGTGTGTGTTTATGTATATGTGTGTGTGTATATGTGTGTGTGTGTTTATGTGTGTGTATATGTGTGTGTGTGTATGTGTGTGTGTTTATGTGTGTGTGTGTATATGTGTGTGTGTGTATGTGTGTGTGTTTATGTGTGTGTGTGTATGTGTGTGTGTTTATGTGTGTGTGTGTATGTGTGTGTATATGTGTGTGTGTATATGTGTGTGTGTATATGTGTGTGTATATGTGTGTGTGTGTGTATAGGTGTGTTTGTTTATGTGTGTGTGTTTATGTGTGTGTATAGGTGTGTGTGTCGTTGCTCTGAAGTGTTTGGACCTGAAATGTTCCAGATTATAACCCTCTTAAAGGTGCACAGTGTTTGTCTCGAATGTTCCGCAGTGATGAGATAAAAACAGTGTAAATGTGTTTTCTGTTGAACACAGAAGGTCAAAGTCACCGACGGAACAGATGAGATCAGATTACAGATTTGTAAAGAAAGTTTAAGGATTTTTCATGATAAAGTTGAATGTTTTAAAGAGGGAATCGAGAGAACACAACATCACCAGACTCTAGAATGTTCCGCAGTACAGATCAGACTCTAGAATGTTCCACAGTACAGATCAGACTCTAGAATGTTCCGCAGTACAGATCAGAGCTGTCCGTCAGCAGCAGGTCACAGCACTTACAGGTCAGATCTGTGGAGAGGCGCCTCTGCTCACAGGAGCCACACAAACGCCCCTGAGGAATAAACGCTGACGGGAAAGTTTCACGTCGCACCACGGAACATTCCGGGAGAAGCAGTAACATCTCCATGGAGATGAGAAGGTATCAGAAAAGCTGCACAATGTGGCTTTAAAACTGAAGTGGCTCCTCCCTGTAACAGTGAAGTTATAAACTAATAATTATAACAGTAATAACAGTTATTACAGTAACGGTTATAACCGTAATTAACAGTAATTAACAGTTATAACTGTTCATAAAAGTTATAAATGTTATAAACAATAAACTATTATAACAGTAATTAAGTCATAACAGTTATAAACAGTTATTACAGTTGTTTGTGTAACAGCAGTGATTTACACATTTCCCTTTTAAATCACAGGTGTCAAACCTCCGGCCCTCCAGACCTTTAATCCTCCTCCTCCAGACCTTTAATCCTCCTCCTCCAGACCTTTAATCCTCCTCCTCCAGACCTTTAATCCTCCTCCTCCAGACCTTTAATCCTCCTCCTCCAGACCTTTAATCCTCCTCCTCCAGACCTTTAATCCTCCTCCTCCAGACCTTTAATCCTCCTCCTCCAGACCTTTAATCCTCCTCCTCCAGACCTTTAATCCTCCTCCTCCAGACCTTTAATCCTCCAGACCTTTAATCCGGCCCTGGGCTGATTTTCTATTCAAATATTTACATAGTTCAGATTTGTCAGTAGTTTTGTGCGTCTCTGAGCTCAGCAGCGTCTCCAGAGCTTCTGTGCGGCGCCTCCACCAGAGCAGCACAAATAAAGACTTTCCTCTTTCCAAACGCTCTTAAAGGACCATCGTTCTGACTGTGGCCGTGAGCCTCAGCAGCAAAGTGTCAGAAATGAGGAAAGTGCAGCTGAGTGCAGGATTCTCCCACAGAAATGGACTCATTCTGATTTGTTCCCGGAGGTGAAACCTGCGCTCAGTGTGTTTGAAACAAGTGACAAGTGCTCAGGGAAAGAACCTCAAACTCCACTACGAGACACGGCGAAAAACACAATAAACTAAACAGAACTGAGACGACCGAAGGAAACGAACTGTTGCTGCGACTGAAGAAACAGACGTGTGTTTTGAGCCGGAGCCGAGGGGCAGAGCTGCTGCTGTGGAGGCTCCTGACCCAGAACATCACAGCATTTAGTCCAATAAAACCAAATCAAACACATTTCTGTCATAGATTTGTGTTTCTCTGCACAAATATTTGGACTTATTGCTGTTTTTGGGGTAAATATGTCGAGTGTTCTGCCCCGGCCCCGTGGGGCCACAGCAGGTTGTACACGGCCCCTGGACCAGGAGGAGTTTGACGCCTCTGGTTTAAATGTTCCTAAAACAGTTAAAATGTGGAACCAGCTCCTGTGACTCCAGTTTACATTTAGTCCATGATGAAATGGTTCAGTCCTGGTTTAGTCCTGGTTTAGTCCTGGTTTAGTCCTGGTTTAGACCTGGATTAGTCCTGGTTTAGACCTGGATTAGTCCTGGTTTAGACCTGGATTAGTCCTGGGATCCTACAGTGAGCGTAACATCAGTTTGTCTCTTTAATCTCGGTGTCTCTCCTGCTCTTCCTCTGCGTCTCCCGTGGATTCGGTCTAATCCTGCTCTTCCTCTGCGTCTCCCGTGGATTCGGTCTAATCCTGCTCTTCCTCTGCGTCTCCCGTGGATTCGGTCTAATCCTGCGGTTCCTCTGTGTCTCCCGTGGATTCGGTCTAATCCTGCTCTTCCTCTGCGTCTCCCGTGGATTCGGTCTAATCCTGCTCTTCCTCTGCGTCTCCCGTGGATTCGGTCTAATCCTGCTCTTCCTCTGCGTCTCCCGTGGATTCGGTCTAATCCTGCTCTTCCTCTGCGTCTCCCGTGGATTCGGTCTAATCCTGCTCTTCCTCTGCGTCTCCCGTGGATTCGGTCTAATCCTGCTCTTCCTCTGCGTCTCCCGTGGATTCGGTCTAATCCTGCTCTTCCTCTGCGTCTCCCGTGGATTCGGTCTAATCCTGCTCTTCCTCTGCGTCTCCCGTGGATTCGGTCTAATCCTGCTCTTCCTCTGCGTCTCCCGTGGATTCGGTCTAATCCTGCTCTTCCTCTGCGTCTCCCGTGGATTCGGTCTAATCCTGCTCTTCCTCTGCGTCTCCCGTGGATTCGGTCTAATCCTGCTCTTCCTCTGCGTCTCCCGTGGATTCGGTCTAATCCTGCTCTTCCTCTGCATCGCGGCTGAACTTGCGTCGGTCCAGTTTGTCCGGTTGGTGCGAGGCCATGTCGCTGAAGTCTCGGAAAATGTCCTGAAACGTCTCATCGTCTCCTGAACAGAAACACATCATCATCATTATTATTATTAAAACACTTCCACGGTTCATTCATGTTTTCATTTTCCTTCATTTGATCGGTTTAAGCTGTCAGAGGAACAGATCCTGGTCTAGATCCTGGTCTAGATCCTGGTCTGGACTCACCCGTGGCCCCGAACAGTCCCTCGGAGTCTTTCATCTCTTCGTTCATTCGGGCCATTCTCAAACTGAAACACAAACCGCAGAGTTTAGATGTTTCACTACAGAGTGGAGATGTTTTGGAGCAGATGTTTTGGAGCAGATGTTTTGGAGGACAGAGTGGAGGAGGACAGAGTGGAGGAGATGTTTTGGAGGACAGAGTACAGGAGCAGATGTTCGGAGTTTGACCCACAGAGTGACGATGTCGGCGTGGGCCGTCTCCATGGCGATGGCCAGTGGGTCGTGTCCTCGCTCGTCTGCGGCGTACTGATTGGCTCCTCGCTTCAGCAGCAAACACACCTGACTGCACAACACGCAGAAGTTAAACCACAACTGTTCTGTTAAACGGATGAAGAAAAAAACCTGACTGACGCTTCGTGTGCGACGCTGAGCCCAAAAGTTTGTGCTGGAGACGTTTTACTGAAGCCGAGAGTCGAGAGGGGACGAGGCTGAAGAGGAGAAAGTTCCCGAGGGTGAAGTCAGACTTCCACGGAGGAGACGGTAAAGCCCAATTTCTGGTTCTGATCCAAACGTGTTTGTGTGGACGTGCGGCTCCTACAGCGTCCGACCTGCACCTCCCGAACTTTTCGCCTCAAAACGCCGCAGACATAAGGGCTGTGATTGGTCCTCTGCACCGCTCTGCATTTCCTCCTCATTCTAGACTCTGAGGAATAATGTGTTTAATGCAGCTTTAAACATTTGTTTACGTTTTACACAAACCAAACTTCAAAGCGAATGACTCATTTGCATACAGCTCATTTGCATACAGCTCATTTGCATACATCTCATTTGCATACAGTATAAGCACTGATAAAAACAGTTCGTGCTCTGATGCTGATGCGATCGAACGCGCTGCAGAGTTTGGTTTGATCAGAACTTGTGCCTCATCTTCAAACATAAAGCTGCGACACAAGATACAGAATAATTCTGAATTACTCACAGTAAAACCGTAAACCTGGGAAAACACTGAGACGGTTTAACGGGATCAACATTTGGATACTGCCCAAACCTAACACGATACAAGCGACTTCAACAGTGAAACCCTCACGAGAGGCACATGGGTGAGATTCTTGTGACCTACGGTTGTCGGGAGCTGGTCCAGAGGGATTCATTGTTTTTTGTTCCTCCATGTTTACTACACGAAGCACGACGCACGATTAAGACAAAACTCAATCCCAAAAACAGCCGCACGAGTGAGAAATCGGCTCAAAAAAGGAACAACACAACAAAAACTGCAGAGTGTACGGCCAGCTTAATGCTCCAGTGTGAGCGGAGATGTTTGAGGAAAGGTTCTTGACTCTTTCTGTGCAAACGTTTTTTCCCTGAGTATTTGTGTGGTGCTGCAGTACCCGGTGTGTCCAGCGGTGGCGGCGGCGTGCAGAGCGCCCTGTCCCCTCAGATCTCTGTGATTCACGTTCGCTCCGTTCAGAAGAAGAAACTCACAGGCCAAGAGCGACCCCTGCAGGACACACACTGCATCAGTACACAGTAGTATTAGTAGTAGTAGCAGCAGAAGTAGTAGTAGTAGTAGTAGTAGTAGTAGTAGTAGTAGTAGTAGTAGTATTAGCAGTAGTATTAGCAGTAGTATTAGTAGTAGTATTAGTAGTAGTATTAGTAGTAGTATTAGTAGTAGTATTAGTAGTAGTATTAGTAGTAGTAGTAGCAACCTAACCTAACCTAAACTAAATTAAACTAAATTAAATTAAACTAAACTAACCTAACCTAAACTAACCTAACCTAAAGTAACCTAACTTAACCTAAAGTAAACTAAACTAACCTAAACTAAACTAACCTAACCTAACCTAAAGTAAACTAACCTAACCTAAACTAACCTAAACTAAAGTAAACTAACCTAAACTAAACTAACCTAACCTAAACTAAATTAAACTAAATTAAATTAAACTAAACTAACCTAACCTAAACTAACCTAACCTAAAGTAACCTAACTTAACCTAAACTCGACTCCCCGGGCTTCTCACCCCGACCGCGGCTCCGATCAGCGCCGTGCGGCCGAGCTCCTCGGGCACCGCGGCGTTGACCTCTGACCCCTGAGCCAAAGCCGTCGCCATGGAGACCAGGTCCCCGTCCAGCGCCGCCCGGTAAAGACGCCGCGCCCGCTGCTCCCGCGAGCCGGCTGCAAACAGGAGGGGATAGAGTTCATTTGGATTCATTTTCTTTCTTTATTCTTCTTTTTTCAGTCAGACTGTGTCAGGTTTTCTGTGGCTCTAAATTCAATTCTAAATGATTGTGTTTGATCACAGGAATTTACATTAAAACCTGTAAAATAATTTAATCCAATCATATAAAACTGCTAAATTAAAATAATAAAAAATAATATGGTCATTTATAATAATAAAACTGAAACCAATAATATTAAATGTAATAAATGAATATAAAAAAATTATAATATCGTAATTTAAAATAATAAAATTTAATTCAATCATAATACATGTAATAAATGAATAGATAATAAAAATAATATAGTCATTTAAAAGAATTAGATTTTATTAAATAATATTAAATGATAATATGATCATAAAAAAATATGGTAATTTTAATTAAATTTAATAATTTAATTCCATATTAAATGTGATAAATGAATATGACAATAAAAATAATACAGTCATTTTGAATAATTCAATTAAATCCAATAATATTAAATGTGATAAATGAAAATAATAATAAACATTCTGCCTGATCAAAAGAATAAAAAAGGGGCAAGAAAAAAAATTAAAATTACATAAAATAAAATACTATAACTATACACATATATATATATACAGTACACACATAAAGAACATGAAAACCTGCATGAATAAAGTTATTATTATTATAGTTTTTTTGTTTTTTGTAATTTACACCTTAAGAAAATAAAAAATAAAATGTTGTAAAACTCACGTGGATTTTCTCTTTGCACAAATCTCTTCTCCACGTATTTCTCTTTTATCCACTCCTCTTTTTCTGATCTGAAAAGTGTAAATCATTTGTGTAAAATTCGAGTTTGTTTTTGTTTTTGTCGTTCTTTTACCGCGGGGCGTCGGGCGGAGGTTTCACTTTCCCCTCGGCCGAACAGCGACACTCGTAAATCCCGTTCATCACATCGTTTCCCAGAATGCACAGCAGCTACAGAAGGAGGGGGGGAAGAGAAAACAGAGGGAAGAGAAAGACAGAAGGGACAGAAGAGAGAACAGAGTGAACGAGAGGAGAGGGTGAGAGAAGAGAGGGAGAGAACAGAGGGAGAGAACAGAGGGAGAGGTCAATAAACGACAAACTCAAGTCTGTGCAGTAGTTTAGATGTTTCAGGACGGGTGGGGCAGATGTTTTGGGGCAGATGTTTCAGGACGGGTGGGGCAGATGTTTTGGGGCAGATGTCTCAGGACGGGTGGGGCAGATGTCTCAGGACGGGTGGGGCAGATGTTTTGGGGCGGGTGGGGCAGATGTTTCAGGACGGGTGGGGCAGATGTTTGAGGGCGGGTGGGGCAGATGTTTCAGGACGGGTGGGGCAGATGTTTGAGGGCGGGTGGGGCAGATGTTTCAGGACGAGTGGGGCAGATGTTTGAGGACGGGTGGGGCAGATGTTTTGGGGCAGATGTTTCAGGACGGGTGGGGCAGATGTTTTGGGGCAGATGTCTCAGGACGGGTGGGGCAGATGTCTCAGGACGGGTGGGGCAGATGTTTTGGGGCAGATGTTCTTGTACCTTGAGATGTTCCGGGTCCCATGAGTCCAGGGTGATGGATCTGACCTTCGACACGTGAACCCCTAAACTCCTGCAACACAAACAGCTCCATTTTACCCACGACCGAACTCCTCTGAGGAGGGACCGAGGCCGGAGTGGTGCTGATAATAGTATTCACAGTATTCACAGTATTTGCAGTATTTGCAGTACCTGTGTATCCCAGGTTGAACAGTGTAGTAGTATTTGTAGTATTTGCAGTAGTACCTGTGTATCCCGGAGCAGTGCAGTAGTAGTATTTGTAGTATTTGCAGTAGTACCTGTGTATCCCGGAGCAGTGCAGTAGTAGTATTTGTAGTATTTGCAGTATTTGCAGTAGTACCTGTGTATCCCGGAGCAGTGCAGTAGTAGTATTTGCAGTATTTGCAGTATTTGCAGTAGTACCTGTGTATCCCGGAGCAGTGCAGTAGTAGTATTTGCAGTATTTGCAGTATTTGCAGTAGTACCTGTGTATCCCGGAGCAGTGTAGTAGTAGTATTTGTAGTATTTGCAGTATTTGCAGTAGTACCTGTGTATCCCGGAGCAGTGCAGTAGTAGTATTTGTAGTATTTGCAGTATTTGCAGTAGTACCTGTGTATCCCGGAGCAGTGCAGTAGTAGTATTTGTAGTATTTGTAGTATTTGCAGTAGTACCTGTGTATCCCGGAGCAGTGCAGTAGTAGTATTTGTAGTATTTGCAGTATTTGCAGTAGTACCTGTGTATCCCGGAGCAGTGCAGTAGTAGTATTTGTAGTATTTGCAGTATTTGCAGTAGTACCTGTGTATCCCGGAGCAGTGCAGTAGTAGTATTTGTAGTATTTGCAGTAGTACCTGTGTATCCCGGAGCAGTGCAGTAGTAGTATTTGTAGTATTTGCAGTAGTACCTGTGTATCCCGGAGCAGTGCAGTAGTAGTATTTGCAGTATTTGCAGTAGTACCTGTGTATCCCGGAGCAGTGCAGTAGTAGTATTTGTAGTATTTGCAGTATTTGCAGTAGTACCTGTGTATCCCGGAGCAGTGGATGCACACAGTCACTCCCAGGTTGACTGAGGCCCATCGCGGCTCTTCAGCTCCACAGTCGCAGCACCGGAGGTTCCCCGCTCCCTGCAGAGCCACACCCAGAACGGTGAGCCTGTCCTGGGCACGAGGGGAGGCCTGAGGGGGAGGAGGGTCTGGAGCCTGGAGCAAGAGACGACAACAAGGTTCAATCCCCACGACTGTTCCTGTGCCACTGGGTAAAACACTCCAGGGGATGGACCGTCTGCCCCCTGCACACACACGGGCTGAGTTTGGGCTGGAACGGTTCATTTGTACAGAGCTGTTTCTGTGCGGGACGTTCGGGTCATTTGTACAGAGCTGTTTCTGCGCGGGACGTTCGGGTCATTTGCACAGAGCTGTTTCTGCGCGGGACGTTCGGGTCATTTGCACAGAGCTGTTTCTGCGCGGGACGTTCGGTTCATTTGTACAGAGCTGTTTCTGCGCGGGACGTTCGGGTCATTTGTACAGAGCTGTTTCTGCGTGGGACGTTCGGGTCATTTGTACAGAGCTGTTTCTGTGCGGGACGTTCGGGTCATTTGTACAGAGCTGTTTCTGTGCGGGACGTTCGGGTCATTTGTACAGAGCTGTTTCTGTGCGGGACGTTCGGGTCATTTGTACAGAGCTGTTTCTGCGCGGGACGTTCGGGTCATTTGCACAGAGCTGTTTCTGCGCGGGACGTTCGGGTCATTTGTACAGAGCTGTTTCTGTGCGGGACGTTCGGGTCATTTGTACAGAGCTGTTTCTGCGCGGGACGTTCGGGTCATTTGTACAGAGCTGTTTCTGTGCGGGACGTTCGGGTCATTTGTACAGAGCTGTTTCTGTGCGGGACGTTCGGGTCATGCAGGTGAGGTCGAGGACACATCCTGCACCACAGCACAAATAAAACACAACATCCTGAGGGGGGACGGCCATTAGATTAAATTCTCTTAATCGATCGCCGGGAAAATTAATCAATTTTCGATTAATCATTAACATTTTATATAAAAATTATCATAATTATTATTATTACTAATCTGCATAAATAAACTCAACTTTACTATAGTATTTATATTTCAATTCTCTTTGTAAATTTTGTACATATACTTATTCACTTTATATTATTTTTTTATTATTATTTCTATTTTTATTATTGTTTATCTTGATCACACTTTTCTCCTTTTTTGCACTAAACTGTCCTGGAGCTCCTGTGACTGTTGAATTTCTCCACTGTGAGATCAAGAAAGTCCTGACTTATCTTCTCTTTACACCATATAAACTCCAGAGCCTCATCAGTGTGAGATCAGAATGAGTTTAATGCAGATTTAAACATTTGTTTATGTTTTACACAAACTAAACTTAAAACCTCATGACTCATTTGCATAAACTGTAAAGGCTGAAAAAAGCAGCTCTTTCCTTGTGCTGCTGCTTCAGCTTCTGTGGGACTAAAGGACTCGACTCAGTGAATATGAGTGTTCTCTCTGTGACTCAGTGAATATGAGTGTTCTCTCTGTGACTCAGTGAATATGAGTGTTCTCTCTGTGACTCAGTGAATATGAGTGTTCTCTCTGTGACTCAGTGAATATGAGTGTTCTCTCCGTGACTCAGTGAATATGAGTGTTCTCTCCGTGACTCAGTGAATACGAGTGTTCTCTCCGTGACTCAGTGAATATGAGTGTTCTCTCTGTGACTCAGTGAATATGAGTGTTCTCTCTGTGACTCAGTGAATATGAGTGTTCTCTCCGTGACTCAGTGAATACGAGTGTTCTCTCCGTGACTCAGTGAATATGAGTGTTCTCTCTGTGACTCAGTGAATATGAGTGTTCTCCCTGTGACTCAGTGAATATGAGTGTTCTCTCTGTGACTCAGTGAATATGAGTGTTCTCTCTGTGACTCAGTGAATATGAGTGTTCTCTCTGTGACTCAGTGAATATGAGTGTTCTCTCTGTGACTCAGTGAATATGAGTGTTCTCTCTGTGACTCAGTGAATATGAGTGTTCTCCCTGTGACTCAGTGAATATGAGTGTTCTCCCTGTGACAGAGGATGTTCTGCTGGTGCTGAGTCTGTTCTGTGCGTATGTCGCGTTGCAGATGCTGCGTAAACATGTGAAACCGGGACACTCAAAAACCCGATCATACCCGGGACACTGATGTGCAGGGAAACGCACTCTGAGGAATATAGGGATCTCCAAGGAGCCAGAGCCGAGACGTGGGACTGTGAGGCTCCAGAGTTTGTGCTCAGACCTCGACTCCTCAGGCGACGTTACACAGACACCGACATTCAGTTTGGCCATTAACATGAACCTGATCCACCAAACTCTGAAGGAGCAAATATCGATTAATCGACTCATCAGCCCGACACTAATCCTGACTCAGAATGTCATCGTGTTTCTGTACAAAAGAGTTGAGTGTGAGGGCGTTGAATGAGCGGGAGTGTTTGAGAGCCGTTCATCACAGCGATATTGTCTAACTCAGAGGGAAAGGACGGCCGCTCGGTGCAGGAGGGTTTCCTCCTCGAGGTGTCGCCTGATCCCACAGACCCGGGAAACAGCGAAGAGCAGGCGACATGTGGGAACAGCTGAGCTCTCTAAACCAGGACTGAACCAGGACTGAACCAGGACTGAACCAGGACTGAACCAGGACCGAACCCGGACTGAACCAGGACTGAACCAGGACTAAACCAGGACTGAACCAGGACTGAACCAGGACTGAACCAGGACTGAACCAGGACTGAACCAGGACTGAACCAGGACTGAACCAGGACTGAGCCAGGACTGAACCAGGACTGAACCAGGACTGAACCAGGACTGAACCAGGACTGAGCCAGGACTGAGCCAGGACTGAACCAGGACTGAACCAGGACTAAACCAGGACTGAACCAGGACTGAGCCAGGACTGAGCCAGGACTGAGCCAGGACTGAACCAGGACTGAACCAGGACTGAACCAGGACTGAGCCAGGACTGAACCAGGACTGAACCAGGACTGAACCAGGACTGAGCCAGGACTGAACCAGGACTGAACCAGGACTGAACCAGGACTGAACCAGGACTGAGCCAGGACTGAGCCAGGACTGAGCCAGGACTGAACCAGGACTGAACCAGGACTGAACCAGGACTGAGCCAGGACTGAACCAGGACTGAACCAGGACTGAACCAGGACTGAGCCAGGACTGAGCCAGGACTGAGCCAGGACTGAACCAGGACTGAACCAGGACTGAACCAGGACTGAGCCAGGACTGAACCAGGACTGAACCAGGACTGAACCAGGACTGAACCAGGACTGAGCCAGGACTGAACCAGGACTAAACCAGGACTGAGCCAGGACTGAGCCAGGACTGAACCAGGACTGAACCAGGACTGAACCAGGACTGAACCAGGACTGAACCAGGACTAAACCAGGACTGAGCCAGGACTGAGCCAGGACTGAACCAGGACTGAACCAGGACTGAACCAGGACTGAACCAGGACTGAGCCAGGACTGAGCCAGGACTGAACCAGGACTGAACCAGGACTAAACCAGGACTGAGCCAGGACTGAGCCAGGACTGAACCAGGGCTGAGCCGGGACTGAACCAGGACTGAGCCAGGACTGAACCAGGACTGAACCAGGACTGAACCAGGACTGAACCAGGACTGAGCCAGGACTGAACCAGGACTGAACCAGGACTAAACCAGGACTGAACCAGGACTGAGCCAGGACTGAACCAGGACTGAACCAGGACTGAACCAGGACTGAGCCAGGACTGAACCAGGACTGAACCAGGACTGAACCAGGACTGAACCAGGACTGAACCAGGACTAAACCAGGACTGAACCAGGACTGAGCCAGGACTGAACCAGGACTGAACCAGGACTGAACCAGGACTGAACCAGGACCGAACCCGGACTGAACCAGGACTGAACCAGGACTAAACCAGGACTGAACCAGGACTGAACCAGGACTGAACCAGGACTGATTATAATTATAATAATTATGATTCATTCTTATTATTAGTAATGATTTTCCCAGTTTGTTTCCTCTTTCCTCGTTCCCTGAGCATCAGGTTTGTGCTGTCGCAGACTCAGGGTTTGGGCCTTTGGGGGAAGAGAATCTCCCCTGAGCGAACACGGACACGTGACATTCAAACATGGGACATTTTTGCATTTTGTTCCCAAACTGGAGCGAAAATGAACCGAACCGTGATTTCTGTGTTATACCCCTCTGCAGCAGTAGTAGTAGTAGTAGCAGTAGCAGCAGTAGCAGCAGCAGCAGCAGCAGCAGCAGCAGCAGCAGCAGCAGCAGCAGCAGCAGCAGCAGCAGCAGCAGTAGTAGCAGTAGCAGTAGCAGCAGTAGCAGCAGTAGCAGTAGCAGTAGCAGCAGCAGCAGCAGCAGCAGCAGCAGCAGCAGCAGCAGCAGCAGCAGCAGCAGCAGCAGCAGCAGCAGCAGCAGCAGCAGTAGCAGTAGCAGTAGCAGTAGCAGCAGCAGCAGCAGTTGCTGCTGCTGCTGCAGCTGCAGCTGCTGCAGCAGCAGCAGTAGCAGCAGCAACAGCAGTAGCAGCAGCAGCAGCAGTAGTAGCAGCAGCAGCAGCAGCAGCAGAAGCAGCAGCAGCAGTAGCAGTAGCAGCAGTAGCAGTGCTGCAGTAGCAGCAGCAGCAGCAGCTGCTGGCAGCAGCAGCAGTAGCAGCAGCAGCAGCAGTAGCAGTAGCAGCAGTAGTAGCAGTAGCAGCAGTAGCAGTAGCAGCAGCAGCAGCAGCAGCAGCAGCAGCAGCAGCAGCAGTAGCAGCAGCAGCAGCAGCAGCAGCAGTAGTAGCAGCAGCAGCAGCAGCAGCAGTAGCAGCAGCAGCAGCAGCAGCAGCAGCAGTAGTAGCAGCAGCAGCAGCAGCAGCAGCAGCAGCAGCAGCAGCAGCAGCAGCAGCAGCAGCAGCAGCAGCAGCAGCAGCAGCAGCAGCAGTAGCAGTAGTAGTAGTAGTAGTAGTAGTAGTACCTGTGTTCTGGGGCAGTCCCTGTAGGCCTGGTCGATACTTCCTTGTAAAGCCGAGATCCACGTCTGTCTGAGAGGCTCTGAGTCTGCCTGAAGAACACAGGACCTGAAACAAGACCAGGACTGAACCAGGACTGAACCAGGACTGAACCAGGACTGAACCAGGACTAAATCAGATCTATACCAGGACTAAACCAGGTCTAAACCAGGTCCAAACGGGGTCCTTACTTCTGCACAGAGAGCAGTTCGAAGCAGAATCGTCGGTCGATGTTTTCTAATATTTTCACAGCACAAAGTCTGAGGTCCTCGAACAGAACCACAGAATCCTCCTGAAACAGACGAGGACGAGGGACTCAAACCGAGGGAGGGAAAACAGAAAAGACCGAGAGAAAAAAGGAAAATTTATCCTTAAACCGGGACCAGGTCCTTCAGACTTTACCTTATGGGATTTTCTGTAGAAGAGCTGATTGTCCCGAATGGAAAACCAACACCTGGAAAAACATTTAAAACTGTAACAAGGACTAAACAAGGACTAAACAAAGACTAAACAAAGACTAAACCAGGACTAAACCAGGACTAAACCAGGACTAAACCAGGACTAAACCAGGACTAAACCAGGACTAATCATATCGAGTCCAAACCTCTTCCAGGTCTTGGTTTTCCGGCGGCTCCGTTTGAACAGTTTTCCCTGAAGAGAATCTCCACTGAGCGAACACGGACCAGCCCAGGGCTCCCCACAGGCCTCCTGAGGACAGAACCAGGACCGGATCAGGACTAAAGCAGGCCTGAACCAGGACTGGACCAGGACTGAACCAGGACTTTACAGGGCCTCACCCTCTGCTGGACGAGCTGGTGTTTGTTTTCCAAATCTTTCCTTTGGGCTGAACATTCAGACGAAACTCGAGAAATCTGAAAATACACAACACTGGTTCAGTCCTGGTCTAGTCCTGGTCTAGTCCTGGTTTAGTCCTGGTTCAGTCCTGGTCCAGGACCTGGTTTAGTCCTGGTTCAGTCCTGGTCCAGGACCTGGTTTAGTCCTGGTTCAGTCCTGGTTCAGTCCTGGTTCAGTCCTGGTTCAGGACCTGGTTTAGTCCTGGTTTAGTCCTGGTTTAGTCCAGGTTCAGTTCTGGTTCAGTCCTGGTTCAGTCCTGGTCCAGGACCTGGTGGGTCAGGGTCTTGATGCTGGGCTCCAGGTCTCTCAGGAGGTCGAAGCCCTGGTGGAAGAAGGTGCTTTGGGCCTGGACGTACGAGAAGATCTGAAGAAGAAGACGTCAGGAGGCACTTTGTGATGTCACACCGTGGCTGTGCACAAGCTTCAGACAGGTCAGATTTTCTATCAACTTTAACAAATGTTTAAGCGCCTAAAAATCAGGTTTGTCAGAGTTCTGCTCGCCGCTCCGAGCCGCTCCGAGCCGCCCCGAGCCGCTCCGAGCCGCCCCGAGCCGCTCCGAGCCGCCCCGAGCCGCTCCGAGCCGCCCCGAGCCGCTCCGAGCCGCCCGAGCCGCTCCGAGCCGCCCGAGCCGCTCCGAGCCGCCCGAGCAGCCCTGAGCCGCTCCGAGCCGCTCCGAGCCGCCCCGAGCCGCTCCGAGCCGCCCCGAGCCGCTCCGAGCCGCTCCGAGCCGCTCCGAGCCGCCCGAGCCGCTCTGAGCCGCCCTGAGCCGCTCCGAGCCGCTCCGAGCCGCTCCGAGCCGCCCCGGGCCGCTCCGAGCCGCTCCGAGCAGCCCTGAGCTGCTCCGAGCCGCCCTGAGCCGCCCGAGCCGCTCTGAGCCGCCCTGAGCCGCTCCGAGCCACTCCGAGCCGCTCCGAGCGGCCCTGAGCCGCTCCGAGCCACCCCGAGCCGCCCGAGCCGCTCCGAGCCGCCCTGAGCTGCTCCGAGCCGCCCCGAGCCGCTCCGAGCCGCCCCGAGCCGCTCCGAGCCGCCCCGAGCCGCAGCTCAACTTCTGATTGGTCAGAACTGTTTGTGATGTCACACGTTGGGCTGCGAACAAGTAAAAATCTTTTTGGGCTGATGTGAGCTCAGACACAGTACGCCGCCATCTTGGATTCACCTTCAGATTTTATGATCGCTCTGTGTCGTTCTCAGGTGGGGTCAGAGGTCAGAGACACTGAACTTCACCATGAAGTCTCCAAAAGGTAAATTCACAGTGTTAAACCTGATCATTTCTGCAGGGTTTGGGTTCAAGGGTTCGGCCCAAACTCCACTGTTTCACACCTCTGCCCCTGAACATGGCTCTGACCTGCTGCACCTGAGACAAACGTGTCGGGGCTGCAGGGGCGCTGTACTCACCCTCCTGCAGGGGCGCTGTACTCGCCCTCCTGCAGGGGCGCTGTACTCACCCTCCTGCAGGGGGCGCTGTACTCACCCTCCTGCAGGGGGCGCTGTACTCACCCTCCTGCAGGGGGCGCTGTACTCACCCTCCTGCAGGGGGCGCTGTACTCACCCTCCTGCAGGGGGCGCTGTACTCACCCTCCTGCAGGGGGCGCTGTACTCACAGAGTTCAGGATGTCGACTCTTTGCTGCGTCCGGAACGAGTTCAGCTGCAGAAACACGAGACGAGTTAAACACTGAGTCAGAGGAGGAGAACTGAGAGTAGTAACAGCAGCAGTACTGCAGTACTGCAGTACTTCATTATGTGTAGGCAGTAGTCCAGGGCGAAATGCTGGTGGCAGTAGTAGTAGTAGTAGTAGTAGTAGTAGTAGTACTAGTAGTAGTACTGCAGTACTGCAGTACTTTAGTACCTGCAGGCAGTAGTCCAGGGCGAAGTGCTGGTGGCAGTAGTAGTAGTAGTAGTAGTAGTAGTAGTAGTAGTAGTAGTACTGCAGTACTGCAGTACTTTAGTACCTGCAGGCAGTAGTCCAGGGCGAAGTGCTGGTGGCAGTAGTAGTAGTAGTAGTAGTAGTAGTAGTAGTAGTAGTAGTAGTACTGCAGTACTGCAGTACTTTAGTACCTGCAGGCAGTAGTCCAGGGCAAAGTGCTGGTGGCACTTCCTGGTCGCCAGCAGCAGGTGTGAGTTCTTCTCGGCCTCTGCAGGTTTCGCTCTGGAGACTTGAGCGTTTTTCAGACTCACAGACTCCAGGTCGTCCTCGATCCTCAGGAGCTGCTTCCTGCAGTCGGCCAGAGGCAGGAACCTGAGGAACACAGAACACTTTTACACCAGGTTCTGTATCACACATCTGTGTAAAGTTAAAGTGTAAAGAGTTACTGAGCGCAGAGGCCTGAGAGCTGCTGAGCGACGGCCCTCTGAGTCTGATCCAGGAACATCTGAAACACAAAACATCTGCTTTTCTGATGGAAACAACTCTGTATCACTAACTAAATAACTCTGGGCTCAGAAAACTCACCGTGTGGAAGTCGAGGACCTCACTGAGCGCCTGATGGAACTGCTCCAGACAACCCTGAGACCAGAGAACAGAGGTTAACACGTTATCACATGTGATTAATCACTAAAAATACGGCACTGATGTGTTTTTATCGCAGATGAATCCCAGTTTATTGTGAACGCTCCTCTGTTAAAGTGCGGATGGTCCTGAAGGCGGCGCAGGTTATTAGGTCAGTGATCAGGTCCATACGGATGTGAAGACGACAGATGAGACGGTGACTGGGGCTCAGGGCAAATTTCTCTGCAAAAAACTGCCCCACGGGACTTTAGATAAACTAAGGCAGTTTGCAGATGTGGCAGTGATGAACTCTGTTTCCACAGAAGCACAAGTTTAAAACACCAACTTAAAGCAAAACACGGGTTTGATTCAGCGGCAGAAACGACGACACTGCACCAACAACAAACCGAACACGACAAACAAAACTACAGCCAAAGAAAAATGTGAATAATGTCACTTTCTGATAATAAACTACATTTTTGTCCAATTATTTTTATCTGTTTCTGAAGAATAATTAACTGTGATTAATCTAAATTCTTAAGTGTGATTAATCTGGTTAAAAAATGAATCGTTTAACAGCACTAGTATTTATGGAGAATTGCCGTGTGGGCGGAGCCTCGTACAGGCTCGTACTAACCGTAAGGAGGGTTTGGATAGGGTCCGGGGGAGATCACTGGATGACTCAAACGTGTGTGCAGGACTCTAAACACTTTCACGCTCAGGTCGACAAGTGTTGAAATGTCTGTTCTTGGGCTCTGATTTTATACAGTAAATTTCTCCTCAAAAATGCGACTTAAACATGTTTTTTCTTCTTCCTTCTGTATTTTGTGGCTGGTGTGACTCAGGTCTTGTCCACACAGAGTCGGGGATCTGATTAAACCAAGTTATTTTTATACGATTTGGCCTCATCCACTCAGAACTGAAGGATTAAGTCCTTAAAACCTTTTGGAAAACTCGGGCCAAAGTGCAGATTTTGGTAAACTCCGGTGTTGCGTTTGGTGTGGACATGAATAACGGTGATTTGTGTTTTTAAACGTCACTATTTGTGACATAAGAGCATAAAGGTCATAGATGCTCCTTGTTTGTGTCAGACAGTGGAGCAGAGACACTCTGAAGCCTGTTACCTCTGACCCTCTGACAGGCTCCAAAACGGAGTTCAAACGTCCATATTCTGCTTTGGCCTGATTCCCAGTGCAGATTTCCTTGTGTCTCGTTCACTTTGTTTCCATAACCACTTAAAGCAGTTCAGCCTCTTTGTCCGTCACACAGACGAGCTCCTGGCTCCATGTTTCATGTTTCATGTTTTGCGGAAATGACGACGCAAAACGGAGCCTCTGATTGGACAGACTGGAGCTTATTTTTAGGAAAACACTGCCCCCTGCTGGTCTGGAGGCTCATAACCGCACCCAGAGTGTGATTATGTGGGGCTGTGTGGATGGAATTATATTTAACACGGTGAAGTGTGGACGCAGGACTTTTTATTAAACCAAGTGCAGCAGATCTGCGTTTATAGAAATACCCGTGTGTGTGGACATGGCCTTATCGTCCGTGAAGTCGTGTACCCGGTGTCAGATGAACCCAGATGAACCCAGATGAACCCAGATGAACCCAGATGAACCCAGATGAACCCAGATGAACCCAGATGAACCCAGATGAACCCAGAGGCAGGTGAACTCACTGTGATGACTCCGTCTTTGTGGTAAAAGCCGCACAGCTCCTTTAAGCCGCTCAGGAACTGCTGATTGGTGGAGCTGTACGACTGTCCCGCCTCCACCAGACGCCCGCAGAGTTTCACCACCTGCAGCAGAACAGAGAATGACAACAGACAACTTTACACTTACAAACTTTTATTTAAATAAACCAGGGCAGGTAACAGCCGCTTTACACTTAGACCCTTTAATTTAGATATAATTAATATTAAATTAAATATGTGAAGGAAACAGGGATTTAATACTGAGAGTTTTTGGTTCTGGCCTCAAGAAAATTCTAGTTGGCTCCTGGTTTAGTCCTGGTTTAGTCCTGGTTTAGTCCTGGTTTAGTCCTGGTTTAGTCCTGGTTTAGACCTGGTTTAGACCTGGTTTAGACCTGCTTTAGTCCTGCTTTAGTCCTGGTTTAGTCCTGGTTTAGTCCTGGTTTAGTCCTGGTTTAGTCCTGGTTTAGTCTTGGTTTAGTCCTGGTTCAGTCCTGGTTCAGTCCTGGTTTAGTCCTGGTTTAGTCCTGGTTTAGTCCTGGTTTAGTCCTGGTTCAGTCCTGGTTCAGTCCTGGTTTAGTCCTGGTTTAGTCCTGGTTTAGTCCTGGTTTAGTCCTGGTTTAGTCCTGGTTTAGACCTGGTTTAGTCCTGCTTTAGTCCTGCTTTAGTCTTGGTTTAGTCCTGCTTTAGTCCTGCTTTAGTCCTGCTTTAGTCTTGGTTTAGTCCTGCTTTAGTCCTGCTTTAGTCCTGCTTTAGTCTTGGTTTAGTCCTGCTTTAGTCTTGGTTTAGTCCTGCTTTAGTCCTGCTTTAGTCTTGGTTTAGTCTTGGTTTAGTCTTGGTTTAGTCCTGGTTTAGTCCTGGTTTAGTCCTGGTTTAGTCCTGCTTTAGTCCTGCTTTAGTCCTGCTTTAGTCCTGGTTTAGTCCTGGTTTAGTCCTGGTTTAGTCTTGGTTTAGTCCTGGTTCAGTCCTGGTTCAGTCCTGGTTTAGTCCTGGTTTAGTCCTGGTTTAGTCTTGGTTTAGTCCTGGTTCAGTCCTGGTTCAGTCCTGGTTTAGTCCTGGTTTAGTCCTGGTTTAGTCCTGGTTTAGTCCTGGTTTAGTCCTGGTTTAGTCTTGGTTTAGTCCTGGTTCAGTCCTGGTTCAGTCCTGGTTTAGTCCTGGTTTAGTCCTGGTTTAGTCTTGGTTTAGTCCTGGTTCAGTCCTGGTTCAGTCCTGGTTTAGTCCTGGTTTAGTCCTGGTTCAGTCCTGGTTTAGTCCTGGTTTAGTCCTGGTTTAGACCTGGTTCAGTCCTGCTTTAGTCCTGGTTTAGTCCTGGTTTAGTCCTGGTTTAGTCCTGGTTTAGTCCTGCTTTAGTCTTGGTTTAGTCTTGGTTTAGTCCTGCTTTAGTCCTGCTTTAGTCCTGCTTTAGTCTTGGTTTAGTCCTGGTTTAGTCCTGCTTTAGTCCTGCTTTAGTCTTGGTTTAGTCCTGGTTTAGTCCTGGTTTAGTCCTGCTTTAGTCCTGCTTTAGTCCTGGTTTAGTCCTGGTTTAGTCCTGGTTTAGTCCCGATTTAGTCTTGGTCTCGTCCTGGTCTAGTCCTGCTTTAGTCCTGGTTTACTCCTGCTTTAGTCTTGGTTCAGTCCTGGTTCAGTCCTGGTTTAGTCCTGGTTTAGTCCTGGTTTAGAGCTGGTTTAGTCCTGCTTTAGTCCTGCTTAAGTCCTGCTTTAGTCCTGGTTTAGTCCTGGTTTAGTCTTGGTTTAGTCCTGGTTCAGTCCTGGTTCAGTCCTGGTTTAGTCCTGGTTTAGTCCTGGTTCAGTCCTGGTTCAGTCCTGGTTCAGTCCTGGTTCAGTCCTGGTTCAGTCCTGGTTCAGTCCTGCTTTAGTCCTGCTTTAGTCCTGCTTTAGTCCTGCTTTAGTCCTGGTTTAGTCCTGCTTTAGTCCTGCTTTAGTCCTGCTTTAGTCCTGCTTTAGTCCTGGTTTAGTCCTGGTTTAGTCTTGGTTTAGTCCTGGTTTAGTCCTGGTTTAGTCCTGGTTTAGTCCTGGTTCAGTCCTGGTTCAGTCCTGCTTTAGTCCTGGTTCAGTCCTGCTTTAGTCCTGCTTTAGTCCTGCTTTAGTCCTGCTTTAGTCCTGCTTTAGTCCTGCTTTAGTCCTGGTTCAGTCCTGCTTTAGTCCTGGTTTAGTCCTGCTTTAGTTCTGCTTTAGTCCTGCTTTAGTCCTGCTTTAGTCCTGCTTTAGTCCTGCTTTAGTCCTGCTTTAGTCCTGGTTTAGTCCTGCTTTAGTCCTGCTTTAGTCCTGGTTTAGTCCTGCTTTAGTCCTGGTTTAGTCCTGGTTTAGTCCTGCTTTAGTCCTGGTTTAGTCCTGCTTTAGTCCTGCTTTAGTCCTGCTTTAGTCCTGCTTTAGTCCTGGTTTAGTCCTGCTTTAGTCCTGCTTTAGTCCTGGTTTAGTCCTGCTTTAGTCCTGGTTTAGTCCTGGTTTAGTCCTGCTTTAGTCCTGCTTTAGTCCTGGTTTAGTCCTGCTTTAGTCCTGGTTTAGTCCTGCTTTAGTCCTGGTTTAGTCCTGCTTTAGTCCTGCTTTAGTCCTGCTTTAGTCCTGGTTTAGTCCTGCTTTAGTCCTGCTTTAGTCCTGGTTTAGTTCTGCTTTAGTCCTGGTTTAGTCCTGCTTTAGTCCTGCTTTAGTCCTGGTTTAGTCCTGCTTTAGTCCTGGTTTAGTCCTGGTTTAGTCCTGCTTTAGTCCTGCTTTAGTCCTGGTTTAGTCCTGCTTTAGTCCTGGTTTAGTCCTGCTTTAGTCCTGGTTTAGTCCTGCTTTAGTCCTGGTTTAGTCCTGCTTTAGTCCTGCTTTAGTCCTGGTTTAGTCCTGCTTTAGTCCTGCTTTAGTCCTGCTTTAGTCCTGCTTTAGTCTTGGTTTAGTCCTGCTTTAGTCCTGCTTTAGTCTTGGTTTAGTCCTGCTTTAGTCCTGCTTTAGTCCTGCTTTAGTCCTGCTTTAGTCTTGGTTTAGTCCTGCTTTAGTCCTGCTTTAGTCCTGCTTTAGTCCTGCTTTAGTCCTGGTTTAGTCCTGCTTTAGTCCTGGTTTAGTCCTGGTTTAGTCCTGCTTGAGACTCTCTCAGGACTTGTACCTTTTCCAGAGCCGTTTCCAGGTGCCAAACTTCAGCCTCAAACTGATCCAGACTCCGTCTGAAACAGATTCAACACGTTTCAGAATCGTCACAACACAAGAACAGGAAACAGAATCAAACTCTGAGTTGAGCTGATCGTAAATCTAATAAAATATGTTTGACAACATTAAATATAGAACAGGAAACATCATGCAGTGAAACAGTTCCTGAAGTGGTGTCAGGAGCTCTGGACCAGGTCTGGCCCCGGATCAGGGCAGCAGAACCAGCTGCAGCTGAAGCAAACCAGACACGGGGAGAATATGCAAACTCCACAGAGGGAGTGAAACCCTGTACGATCCTGATGTAAGACGACACTCCTGCTCAGACTCTGCTCCTGATGCTCCCGATGCTCCCGAACTGAAACGAGCCGAAAAGCGCCAGGAAAAGACATATTTTACTGTCAAACTAAAGGTGCAGTGGGAGCGACGGTTTCTGTCTCTGCAGTTATTCACTTCTATCGCTTAAAAAAACAGAGTGACCAGATTTTCAAAGTAAAAAACTGGGACATCTCTGTCATTTTGGTGGTTAGTAATAAAAATATTGTGAAATGAGCACGAAATTAAGGACAATTATTCTGCAAAGACCATTTATGACAAACATGTGAGTCAGTACGTCACATTTCCTTTGTGTTTTGCTTTTCAGGATCAGATTGGTCAAAAATAGGGACACTGGGACATTTCTTGTATAAAACTGAGACAAATCACTGTTTTTTGTATAAATGTGCAGGGACAGAGGGCACAGGGCTCAGGACCGGGACTGTCCCGGGGAAACGGGGACGTCTGGACTCTAATGATGCGTGAATGAAACAAAACACAGCTCCAGGTCTGTTTTTGAGGCGGTAACAACATAATAACATGAATTTAAGCTCACAGGAGTTCATTTTGTGTCATACAAAACCTTTAAATGGAGTTGTTACTGTCGTAGAGAAATGGCCGTCCACTCATAACAAGTTTCACCATTATACTCACATTTTCTGTATTTTATCTAAACAAATGACAGTTTACTGTTGGCAGGATCAGGATTAGTCAAAAATAGGGACATTTCTTGTATAAAACTGGGACAAATCAGTGGTTTTTGTGTAAATCTCCTGGGACAGGGGGTACAGGGCTCCAAACTGGGACTGGGGCAAATTAAAACCAGCACCTTGGGGGACACGACTTTGGTATAAACGAGTAAAAGTATAAAACAGAGCAGGAGGAGCCGTGTGAAGTGTCAACACGCGTAAAGGAGGAAGGAAAGGAGGATGTAGGAGGTAGGAGACAGGAAGGATGTGAAGGAGGATGCGCCTGCTCCACAGTACGCATGCGCACAGGCTCCCGTTACGCAGCGTGTTCATTCGGACCAAGTTTTACGCAAAGTTTCGCGCTGTTTTTTTACCTGAACCGCGGCGTGTCTTTTACGCACTCCTCAAAGTCCAGCAGCGGGTCCATGTTTGGGTGCGTGCGCGCGTCCGGGAGCAGCCGCGGCCCGCCGTGCGCGCTCACAGAAGGGCCCGGACCCTGCGGACCCGCGTCATGGCGCAGTGCGGGGAGGTGCGGACCCGGCGCTCCGTGCGTGCGCAGAGACGTGCGGAGGTTTTGGCGGAGTTTGGCGAACAGCTGTGAGCGGAGGAGCGGAGGAGGCGCAGGAGGAGGAGGAGGAGGCGCAGGAGGAGGAGCGTTACTACGGAGCGACGCAAAACATCCGGGTCACGCACGGAGGAGAGACAGCGGGACCTAGGAGCGCGGCGTGGAAGTGCAAAAACAGAGTCAGATGCCCTCACTTCCTCCTGTAGTTAGACTGAGGTGAGGGGAGGTCACGTGTCTAGTGAATCTGCGCATGTGGTGGTGTGTCGGATGCCCTCCCAGTCCCTATTTCCCCGGGACAGTCCCAGTTTTGAGCCCTGTGTCCCCTGTCCCAGCAGATTTACCCAAAACCACTGATTTGTCCCAGTTTTATACAAATGTCCCAGTGTGAGAGGCGTAAACTGTCACTTGTTTAGATAAAATACAGAAAAGCTGCTTAAAAATGACCAAAACACAAAGAAAACGTCGTCATGAGTGGACTCTGCCAACAATTTTCTTTAATTTCGCATTCAATTAACAATTTATTTATTACCAACCACTAAAAAAAACAAGGATGTCACAGTTTTTTTTATTTTGAAATTCTGCTCACCCTCCATTAAACATATCTATGGAGACAAGCGGGAACCCCACCATGCCCGAGTCAGATCTGTGGACAGGCGATCCCGCTCACACTTAGTCATCCCAGTTTCCCCGGAACAGTCCCAGTCCTGACCCCGTGTCCCCCCGTCCCAGAGGATTTATACAAAACCACTGATTTGTCCCAGTTTAATACAAGAAATGTCCCAGTGTCACTGTTTTGGACCAATCTGATCCAAACCCGGACTAAACTAGGATTAAGACTAATCCAGGACTACATCAGGTCTAAACCAGGCCTAAAACATTTTTTGACCTGATCCAGATCCTGCCAACAGTAAAGTGAGGCAGAAACCGGCATTTGTTTAGGTAAAATCCAGAAAAGCTGCTTAAAAACGACCAAAACTTGTCACAGAGAGAAATGATTAGGGAGTGATGGGAATCATTAAAGTGTCGATACGATACATATATACCTCAATACGATATGTTTTTCGATACAGCACTTTCGATTCAATGATATATTTTCAAATTAGTTCTGCAGGGTTGAGTAAAAAACAAAGGCCAAATCACTGCTGTGATACTAAAAGTCACTAATAAACCACTAAGTTTGTGCAAAGTAAAAAAAAACAAACAAAAAATTTTTACTTATTAAAACAGTATCAATACCGTGGGCGGCTATATCGATAAAGTAGAAAATATTTTTTGGTATATTTTGCTAAAAAATTACAATTTTGTTGCTTGTTTGGAGAAAAATGAGGTGGAAAAGTTGGCCAGGCAGGACAAACGGGGAATCCAGGCACTGGAGGGACCCTGCAATAACTCGTGATTATTGATTATTGTTTTCTAGGGTTTTTTATTATTTTATTGTTCTTAGGTATTTATTTTTTATTAATTTTATTTTTTAGTGTTTTTATCTTTTATTGTTTTTATTATTTGATGGTATATTTGTTTGTCTGCACTCTGGGAGGGCATTTGATTACTTGTTTATTTTAAACAGTTTCTGTGGTTATTTATTGATTTTAAATGATGGTTTGTGCAGCACTTTGGACGCTTTCCAGTTTATGAAATGTGCTGTAGAAATAAAGTGGAAGCGGATTGGATGATTACATGCCTGATACTATTGTTTTGTCTCCAACAGCCATAAGTCAGAAGGATGTGAAACAGGATATGGTGTGCGTGTCTCTGGTGTGCGTGTCTCTGGTGTGCGTGTCTCTGGTGTGCGTGTCTCTGGTGCGCGTGTCTCTGGTGCGCGTGTTTCTGGTGCGCGTGTCTCTGGTGCGCGTGTCTCTGGTGCGCGTGTCTCAGGTGCGCGTGTCTCTGGTGCGCGTGTCTCAGGTGCGCGTGTCTCAGGTGCGCGTGTCTCTGGTGCGCGTGTCTCAGGTGCGCGTGTCTCTGGTGCGCGTGTCTCTGGTGCGCGTGTCTCTGGTGTGCGTGTCTCAGGTTGGAGATAAGTGACCTGTATGATTTAAACCTGTATGATTTAAGGAACCATTGAGGTCAGCGAGAGGCCCCTATGAAAATACGGAACTATTGTTGTGAAGTTTCCTTATGTGACACACGTGCTGTACCTGTGGGTTAGAAGCACAATGCAGCTTAAACTGGTTTTCAGTGGAAACGTGTCATGAACATGTGATCTGAGGGTATAAAATGTGAAGACAAATCGGGCGCCTTCGAAGTCCTCTGAAACCTCACATTATTAGGGCACTGAGACCAACTTCCCTCACCCGATTTCTCTACAATATCTCCTGTAAAAAATTAATCTGCTTGAAATTGTTTTACGCGGATATGTGAGTATGAATGATTAACTGCCTGATAGACTGACACGGCTTGTGGGAGTGTGAGTGATCATATGTTATATGCACTTGTTTCTTCTTGTCTTTCTCTGTGAGTGAATCTCTCCCCTTTTAAGTGAATGAACTGTTGTTTGTCTGATTTTGTCTAATCAATAAGAAGGTCGGTTAATCTTCAAGCTGAACATGTGAAAAAGAAAACCAGACTGTTCTTCTAGCTCAGGGTGTCAAACTCATTTTGGTCCGGGGGCCGTATGCAGCCTACTTTGATCCCAAAAGGGCCGGATCAGAAAACTCAGTTCTCTCTTCAAGTTATTGTATTTTTCTCTGTGTCTCGTAGTGGTGTTTAAGATTATATTCCTCGAGCAACGCCACTTGTTCCAAACACACTGAGCACAGATTTCCCATTCACCTCTGTCAACAAATAAGAATTAGACTATTTTTTCTTGGGAAATCCTGAACTCAGCATCTGCTTTTCTCATTTTTTGACATTTTGCTGATGAGGGTCACGGTCGACAGTCAAAACGATCGTCCTTTAAGAGCGTTTGGAAAAAGGAAAGTCTTCATTTGTGCTGCTCTGGTGGGAGTCGCAACGTACAGAAACGCCGGAGACGCTGCTATGCTAAACGGTGCAGAAAATTAACAGAAAAATCTGAAAATTTTAAGTATTTTAATAGAAAAATCAGCCGAGGGCCAGATTAAAGGTCTTGGAGGGCCGGATCTGGCCCCGGGCCACATGTTTGACACATGTGCTTTAGCTGGTGAATCAAACGTCAGTTAATCTTCAAGCTGGCATATGTCTTATACGCTTGTCTCTTGTTGCATCTGTCTTTTCATGTGTGCAATGATGATCAGATGAATGGTGGAAACATTATATAAATAAGATAAATAAATCCGTGGTGCAAAATCACGATAAAGACAATTTCAAGCATTGCTCAAAAAATGTGTAAATTACGCACACATTTTAGGAGGTAAAGGTACCGGTGTCCACCTGAAGGTAAGCGCTATTTGAATATATCTTATAGAGATTTATTAAGGGGTAGTTTATATTGAAGAATTAAGCCTGAGTGGTGCAGGGTTATGAAGGGAAATGTTTTGATATTGAGGGTTAGCTTTTCTCACGACCAAGGAAAGTAACAGAATAATGTTTTCTGTCAAAGATTTACACAAGGTTGTAATTAATATCTTTGAAGGAAAATGTTTGATCACAGGATAAACATCAGGGTGGCGTATCTCCATGTGCTGAGTAAGGGCAGAAGTCTGATGCAGGTAGTGATAATTAAAGGAACCCCACTTAAACACACAGAATCTCAACATTTGGAGAAAGGAAAATGAATGCAAAACCTTTTCACAAAATAATTGAGTAAAAATACAAATATATCGATACAGAGGCCCAAGATATCGATACTGTATTCACATTAAATAATACGATATATCGATATTTCAATATTGTTGCACACGTCTAGAAATGAGGAGGAAAAAAACATTTGTGGATTTGACTTTTGGAGATTAAGAGTTGAGAAAAGCCCAGGAGGGTAAAGTGAAACCTGTGCTCCTCTAACAGCTCCACATTCAGGGAGAAAAGGGAAGGAAAATGCAAATGTCTTGAAAATAAAACATTTATTTCAGTTCTTACAGGAACAGAAAGCGTTCGCTCTTTAACAAACGTCAGAGCAAAACAAGAAACACTTCGACATGTGAAAACGCTCCAAAGGAAGAGAGACTTTATTTTGGGAATGAGATGGAGACGAGGATCACAGTGACGTTATCGGCGCAGCCTCGTCTCACCGCCTCCGACGCCAGCTGCTGACAGGCCGAGTCCAGGACCGGGTCCAGATCGGGGTCCAGGCCGGGGTCCAGACCAGGGTCTAAACTGGGGTCTTTCTGCTCCTCTGAACCTTCTGCACCCTGAGAACGAGAAAGAGAAACACTGCAGAATTAACAGGAAAACTCAGCTCACCTGCTGCAGTTCAGCTCTTTATGGTCAGATTAAAGTCTAACAAAACCCCAGACAGAGGAGTGCCTCCAGTTAGCGTCACACCCCGGGGCCGTTCAGACAGAAATGAAACGGACCTGGAGAACGCTGAGCACAAACTTCACCGCTTCATCTGCAGAAAACACTTTGAACAAACCGTCACAGGCGAGAATCAGGAACCTGCAACAGAGAGAAGAGCGTGGGAGGGCATCCGGCACAATCCGACACACGGGGAGGGCATCCGGCACAATCCGACACACGGGGAGGGCATCCGGCACAATCTGACACACGGGGAGGGCATCCGGCACAATCTGACACACGGGGAGGGCATCTGACACAATCTGACACACGGGGAGGGCATCTGACACAATCTGACACACGGGGAGGGCATCCGGCACAATCTGACACACGGGGAGGGCATCTGACACAATCTGACACACGGGGAGGGCATCTGACACAATCTGACACACGGGGAGGGCATCCGGCACAATCTGACACACGGGGAGGGCATCCGGCACAATCTGACACACGGGGAGGGCATCTGACACACGGGGAGGGCATCCGGCACAATCTGACACACGGGGAGGGCATCCGGCACAATCTGACACACGGGGAGGGCATCCGGCACAATCCGACACAGTGGGAGGGCATCTGACTCACCTGTCGTGGGGCGTGAGCTGGCGCCTCCTCAGGTCGGGGGTGGAGACGACACCGCAGCGTTTGAACTGCCCGTCCCCGATGGAGCGAGAGACCTCGAGCAGGCCCAGAACCCGCCCGTCCCTGCAAGACCGGGTTAGACCGGGTTAAGACCGGGTTAGACCGGGTTAGACCAGGTTTAGACTGGGTTAGACCAGGTTTAGACTGGGTTAGACCAGGTTTAGACTGGGTTAGACCAGGTTTAGACTGGGTTAGACCGGGTTTAGACCGGGTTAGACCGGGGTTAGACTGGAGTTAGACCTGGTTTAGTCCTGGTTTAGACCTGGTTTAGTCCTAGTTTAGACCTGGTTTAGTCCTGGTTTAGACCTGGTTTAGACCTGGTTTAGACCTGGTTTAGTCCTGGTTTAACAATGCTCTGCAGTTTGTTTTTATCCTTCAAGGACTGGGACTGGAACCAGCAAATGAAGGAGAAAGTGAGCAGACTTTCAATAAAAGAACAATAAAAGTTGTTGAGAATAGTTTTGTTTACGTTAAAAGAGTTCAGTTTTCTCAACAGGTTCATTCTCTGCTGCCCTCGTTTAACAATGGTTTCAGTGTTTATGTCAAATTTCAATTGTTCTGGATTGGTCCTAGTTTAGACCTGGTTTAGTCCTGGTTTAGTCCTAGTTTAGACCTGGTTTAGTCCTGGTTTAGTCCTAGTTTAGACCTGGTTTAGTCCTGGTTTAGTCCTAGTTTAGACCTGGTTTAGTCCTAGTTTAGACCTGGTTTAGACCTGGCTTAGTCCTAGTTTAGACCTGGTTTAGTCCTAGTTTAGACCTGGTTTAGACCTGGTTTAGTCCTGGTTTAGTCCTAGTTTAGACCTGGTTTAGTCCTGGTTTAGTCCTAGTTTAGACCTGGTTTAGTCCTAGTTTAGACCTGGTTTAGTCCTGGTTTAGTCCTGGTTTAGACCTGGTTTAGTCCTGGTTTAGTCCTGGTTTAGTCCTGGTTTAGACCTGGTTTAGTCCTAGTTTAGACCTGGTTTAGTCCTGGTTTAGACCTGGTTTAGTCCTGGTTTAGACCTGGTTTAGTCCTAGTTTAGTCCTAGTTTAGACCTGGTTTAGTCCTAGTTTTGGCCTGGTTTAGTCCTAGTTTAGACCTGGTTTAGTCCTGGTTTAGTCCTAGTTTTGGCCTGGTTTAGTCCTAGTTTAGACCTGGTTTAGACCTGGCTTAGTCCTAGTTTAGACCTGGTTTAGTCCTAGTTTAGACCTGGTTTAGACCTGGCTTAGTCCTAGTTTAGACCTGGTTTAGTCCTAGTTTAGACCTGGTTTAGTCCTGGTTTAGTCCTAGTTTAGACCTGGTTTAGTCCTAGTTTAGACCTGGTTTAGTCCTGGTTTAGACCTGGTTTAGACCTGGTTTAGTCCTAGTTTAGATCTGGTATACACCTGGTTTAGACCTGGTGTAGTCCTAGTTTAGACCTGGTTTAGTCCTAGTTTAGACCTGGTTTAGTCCTGGTTTAAACCTGGTTTAGTTCTAGTTTAGACCTGGTTTAGTCCTAGTTTAGACCTGGTTTAGTCCTAGTTTAGACCTGGTTTAGTCCTAGTTTAGACCTGGTTTAGACCTGGTTTAGTCCTGGTTTAGACCTGGTTTAGTCCTAGTTTAGACCTGGTTTAGTCCTGGTTTAGTCCTGGTTTAGACCTGGTTTAGTCCTAGTTTAGACCTGGTTTAGTCCTGGTTTAGTCCTGGTTTAGTCCTGGTTTAGTCCTGGTTTAGACCTGGTTTAGTCCTAGTTTAGACCTGGTTTAGTCCTGGTTTAGACCTGGTTTAATCCTACTTTAGACCTGGTTTAGTCCTGGTTTAGACCTGGTTTAGTCCTACTTTAGACCTGGTTTAGTCCTGGTTTAGACCTGGTTTAGTCCTACTTTAGACCTGGTTTAGTCCTGGTTTAGTCCTGGTTTAGTCCTGGTTTAGACCTGGTTTAGTCCTGGTTTAGACCTGGTTTAGTCCTACTTTAGACCTGGTTTAGTCCTGGTTTAGACCTGGTTTAATCCTACTTTAGACCTGGTTTAGTCCTGGTTTAGACCTGGTTTAGTCCTACTTTAGACCTGGTTTAGTCCTGGTTTAGACCTGGTTTAGTCCTGGTTTAGTCCTGGTTTAGACCTGGTTTAGTCCTAGTTTAGACCTGGTTTAGTCCTAGTTTAGACCTGGTTTAGTCCTGGTTTAGTCCTGGTTTAGACCTGGTTTAGTCCTGGTTTAGTCCTGGTTTAGACCTGGTTTAGTCCTAGTTTAGACCTGGTTTAGACCTGGATTAGTCCTAGTTTAGACCTGGTTTAGTCCTGGTTTAGACCTGGTTTAGTCCTAGTTTAGACCTGGTTTAGTCCTGGTTTAGACCTGGTTTAGTCCTGGTTTAGACCTGGTTTAGTCCTAGTTTAGAACTGGTTTAGTCCTAGTTTAGACCTGGTTTAGTCCTGGTTTAGACCTGGTTTAGTCCTAGTTTAGACCTGGTTTAGTCCTAGTTTAGACCTGTTTTAGTCCTAATTTAGACCTGGTTTAGTCCTAGTTTAGACCTGGTTCAGTCCTAGTTTAGACCTGGTTTAGTCCTAGTTTAGACCTGTTTTAATCCTAATTTAGACCTGGTTCAGACATGTTTTAGTCCTAGTTTAGACCTGGTTCAGTCCTAGTTTAGACCTGGTTTAGTCCTAGTTTAGACCTGGTTTAGTCCTAGTTTAGACCTGGTTCAGTCCTAGTTTAGACCTGGTTTAGTCCTAGTTTAGACCTGGTTTAGTCCTAGTTTAGACCTGGTTCAGTCCTAGTTTAGACCTGGTTTAGTCCTAGTTTAGACCTGGTTTAGTCCTTTTTTTAGACCTGGTTTAGTCCTAGTTTAGACCTGGTTTAGTCCTGGTTTAGACCTGGATTAGTCCTAGTTTAGACCTGGTTTAGTCCTGGTTTAGACCTGGTTTGGAGCTCAAATATCAGACTCCAATTGTTTCCACCAGAGGCGCTAAAGTTCATCTTGACGTCTGTATGTGAGTGAGTGACGTCTCCACAGCGCCGCTCACACGAGGCTCCTGTTGCCACGGTTACAGTGAAGATATATACACGGAAGATAATTTGTCAAATTCGATTTGGAATAGGTTTTTTTCCCTCTGAAAAAGCATGTTTGAATAGTTTTTCTTCTGAATTTGTTTGGCAGCTGCAGTTTTGAGCGTGTGGGGCTTGTACCTCACAGTCCCTCCGGCTCTCTGGATCCTCATGCGCTCCTCGTACATGGTCGGGTTGTGTTCTTTGCTCAAACACACAGTCACAGGTTTGTTCTGTCCCTCAGACGGCTCCACCCTGCACAGCACCGCCTGAACACACCGAACAACAGCTCAGAACCTTCTGAAACATTTATATAAGTATTTAAAGTTAAAAGTTATACGCTGTCCCTCTGTCCCACTGTCCCTCTGTCCCACTGCACAGGCCAAAGCCCAAAAGACTCGATCACCGACTCCAGAAGGAACAAGTGAAGATCGACGACTGAAGAAGAGAAACTGAAAGTGTTGAAAGAAAACGGTTCGGGAATATATTTTTTTTTAGCAAAAATATAATTCCCTGGTAAATAAACGGGATTAGAAACGATATCGTCGATCGAGTCTTTTGGGCTTTGGTGCAGTGGGAAATCAGCAGAGGGAAGTGTGAGGTGTTTATAAAGTTGTTTTCTAACGTTTCCAGACACTAATGAGTGAACCAGGCAGAGCGTTTGGTTTGTTAGACTCGTGGCTGTTGTCAGATGGGTTAAAGTGGAGTTAAGCTTCTTCAGTCTGAAGCAAATTGTCGTTTTATGTGGAAGTTCAGAACTTGCCCCCATCACTACACTAGTTCAGAACTTGCCCCCATCACTACACTAGTTCAGAACTTGCCCCCATCACTGCACTAGTTCAGAACTTGCCCCCATCACTGCACTAGTTCAGAACTTGCCCCCATCACTGCACTAGTTCAGAACTTGCCCCATCACTACACTAGTTTGTTGCCTTGACAGACTCACACACAGTGAGATCTC